>HG814410.1:0-23167 GCA_000576735.1 Penicillium fuscoglaucum FM041
CAGACCTATCCTGCGAAGCACCTTTTTACACTCGCGGGGCTCGGGGCAGCGAGGGAGCACATGTCTTACATCGCGGGGCTCGTGGCAGCGACAGCCGTGGTCACGGAAGCTCTCAAGCCCGTAGGCAAGAGGGACACCATGACACATCGGAGTGTGAGGACCGAAGTCCTGATTTTTTTTGGACTGGGAACTCGGCTCCCTTTATAATTTTTCGGCTACGTCTCGACCAAGGAACCAGTTGCGCAGTTGGTAGCGAGAATCACTGTCTCGTTATTGGCGTTGAAGACGTTTGACCAACGTTGAAATGGTGTTAGGAGACTTTGTGGCCTACAGACTCAAGTTTCAACCGGATTCATTGCTTTCAAAACCTGCGTTGAGCGTGGTGAACCATTATCATCACCTGTTGAGCAGAAAGTAGCGCCGCAAAAATCTGATTCCTACATATCATTCAAGTTGCAATTAAATGCCTCAACGCGGTGGCAGATTACTTTGCCCGTTTTGACCATGGTCACTAGCCATGGTCACCGTCTGTTTCATGAGGGTTGAAGTCCTTCAACAGGTGCCGCAATAATGGGTTGGACAATGTGGCAGACAGTCACATTCGATTGCACCGGATGTTGGCCATAGGACGTGCCTCTCATTGATCCAACTACAGTCCTCTTTGTCTAATTCTTCCCTCGCACCACTCGAACGGTACTTTGTATGTCGCTCGCCACCAACTGATGTCGCCTCTACTAATACTTCTGCTACTTGTCCGTACGGACACTATGAACATACTCCCACATCTAGGGTGTAAGTTGTTTTACTTGACGGAAAATCAGAAGTCCAGACTTTGTTGGAAATCTCAGAATAGAAGCCGAGTCCTGTTTCCAGGACAACGAAATGAGTTATTTCAGCTACCATGGCTCACGAGCTAGGTTCTCATGATAGCCACCCCCTCGCAAGCCTGCAACGCTACTGTCACATTGATGAAACATTGAATACAAATAGCACCCAACGTACCAATCAAACACCGCGCGTGAATTTAGACAGACGCAGGTACGGTTCCGCGATGCAGATCCCGGGGAAGATCCACGGGACAGTAGATCACGGAGGTTCTATTTGTGGCCCGCAGAAGAAATCGGAAGGATCTGCAAGGGTCTAGACACGATCCACAAACAAATTCTAACCTAACGGCCGTTAGGGCCCAATGGAACAGCGGTCTTTGTTACTTAGGAGGTATTGCTGGGGCAGGGGAGTATTTGGAATATCACACAGAGTTTTGGAAACAGGGATCTGATTCGCGGTTCAGGTGCCCTCGCAAAAGAGTGATTGGTCCTCCGTCGAGGGGGAAGCTGCTGCTATCTTTATCTGGTCTATAGAACGTTCTAGAAGCTATGTCTTCTGTCCTGCAAAATCCTTCCTCGTAGAAAGTATACTCTCTTTAAGCCCGACCCATCCTCTCCATTTGCCAAATTCGATAGCCAGTCTGATATCTCTCGCATATAGTTTTTGAGATCAATGTCAATTGTGTAAGAACAAGATCGTAGATCTAAACACAGTCTCCGCTTTGTGCATTAGGGGCCGAGAAACCGAGAAACCGATTGGTCCCGGCCGGCCCACCCGCAAAGTTTATTTCCTGGCGACCGACAATATTTGCGAACAAAGTTGCTTCTTTCTACAGTATACAATACTTTGCCAGCGCGAGATCTTGGACAGAGGATTCGATTTTCCTCCTAAATTCTCGGACTCGGGGAATAGATTTAATTACGCGAATCCAACAAGCAAGCGAAGCAGAAGCCTATGGATAAGCTTTCGATTAAGTTCAACCTTGAGTCCTTATGAAAGCCGCATTCTCTCGCCGAGCGTGCGTTTCCATGGTTCATCAAAACTTCAGCTGTCAATTTGATTCGGGATTCGCCTACTGATCGACGGGCCCGCTCATGATCCCACGGTCTGCGCGAACTCTATTTCCTCGTGACTTGAGTCTGCCAGTTTTGGACTGACTGGGAAAACCTTTGCTTCTCGTCAAATATGACTAGTGCGTGGTTCGAAAATAAGTCCTATGCCTCAGGTTCTACTCTACAGATCACTCTGCCTTCGACCACCCATCTAACCGAATCCATTTGAAGATGCAACCAAAGATATTACCTCCAGCTGACAAGAATTAAGTGGGTTTTGAAATTTTACAGGGGGCCCCCTTGCTACCATGACCTGGTCCTGTTCCGAGGACAATCATAGTAATGTGAGTCTTTATACACTTCCCGCAGCATTTTCCAGGCCGCATGGGACTCCGATGACATTCGCCTGGATTAGAGCAAATATGAAGAATGTGCAAGTATAGTTGATTTATAACAGCACTGTAGACAGGTCTGTTTCGAAGGCACACGGAGATGTGCTCCATCTGACTAGGTTTGACATCTGGGACATTCTCGATGCTGTTGTGATTCCAAGGAAGAGTGATTTCTGTTGTTTTTATAATTACATGAGGGGATATGTACAGCCACGACGGAATTTCTCATGCTGCGGCTTCCTTGCGGAGCTACCAGAGCCGTTCATTATAGCAATTTGTACAAGGATTAGTTATAGAGATAGTTGGCCACCGCTGCTTCGGTATCCCGATGTAAACCGCGTGTCGACAATCTGCTGCTAGCATGGGCGTTCTGTCCACTGCTAATCAAGCTTCCTGGCTGCACAAACACGATGCACATAGTCCCACATTGAAGATGACGATCGAGTCTCTTTAGGCCAACGCGGGATTGATACTCGCGTCGCACGACCTGTGACAGAGGATTAGCTTGTAATGATTAAATGATAACAGGTAATAACAGGAAATGTATTTCGTACCTAGTCTGGAGCTTTCTGTTTGACTCGATCCATTGCTGTCGCTCTCCTCAGCCGTTAAGATTGTTTCAAACCATTTGTCAATGTTACTTTTGGCAGAAATTTCGGTTGGGAGGGCCGCCAATGAAGCCCTACGGCCGGTTGAGTGACGAGCGCCTTTTGATTGTTTTTGATTGCCTGAATGATCAGAAGCTCTGGCGCCAGTGCGATGGCATTTTCGCAGAATATGATACTTCTTCCCCCGTAGAGACTCAGCGCTTCGGGCCACCCGGTGTTGTTCATAATATGCGTCGGAGCGGGCTTTCCACGACAGCTCTCGATGGGCATCCAGCCAAGAGAGAAGATTTCTCTCCTCCCATTCCGGCCAGTTCATTGCGCTACGTGGGGACATGGTGATGCTCAGGCAAGTGGTAGAAGTGGGAAGAACGGGTGAAGAAAACAGCACAAAGTGAACTTGAAGGTGTAGGTTTGTTGAGTTTAAAAATCTTTTCATTACTCGGTCAACTACGAAGACCCTACCGTTGCATTAAAAAAGACCATTGTTTGATTATGAGCCATGGCTCAGTCTGGTGAGCTGGTCTCAGACTTCACCATTCGTCAGTCCAAACATGCCCTCAATTTATTATTGCACCCTTGGAAAAGAGGTGGCTATTGAGAAACAGCGACGTTGAAACGCAAACGATGCTGGAAGCCTTTCTTTCTTGGCCACACAGCATGGTTCTACCGCTTCATTAAAACAGGTTCTTCTAGGAGGGCTTTCTTTTTCGTGCAAAATTCGTTGGCCTTCTTGTCTATTGTCTGAATCATCCGTCAACGGTGGTTTGACAGACAATGTGGAAGTCATGGGCAGAATATGAGTGCCTCAACAATGAAAGGTCTTAGATCACTTAGTGAGTGATGGTCTGAGATTCATTCCACATAAAGCCCCGGGTGTGAAAGTATGTGTGGGAATTGGTTGACCTTGCGCCCCCATTGCAAGCAAACAAAGCCCTCAATTCCGGTTTCACGTTCAGATATCTATTAAAGCCAGTGCGCCCCTCTCCTTTTACTGTTCACCCAACCAGAATCGGGAACACTCGCCATCTCGGCTAAAACGCAAGTATGGGTGGAATTCGAAAAGTGTCGCACACTCATCGACGACATGACTTTCGGAGTAGATTGGAACGTGCATTGTCCTTGTCGCCCTCCGAGTCTGAGAAAACCAGCAGTCCGTCGGCATCTGAGGCAGGCGATACAACAGAGGACGATGTTTTGCGGGACGGAAACGACTGCTCTGACGATCAGGAAAACAGCAACTCAGCCGACGAGAGTGAGGAGGCTCCACGAGAGCGGGGAATGAAGCATAAACGTGAAAGAGACATGGAAATACCGAAAAAGACTCAGCTTCATGGGGAAGGCAATGCGGTAGCTCTCGAATGTGTGGCGGAGTAAGTATCGACCTCATCAAAGAATATGACTTCGAGATTGCCTGCTGACAACGTCCAGACTAAATAACCGAATGAAGTCAGTTGTGGATCGACCTTTGAGTGAAAACATGAAGCGCTAATCTTCTATGCAGGTCCATTGAGAGCTCATCGTATGTCCAAAGCACCTGCAATGAAACCGTTCGCAACGACTTGGCTGATATCTTTGCTCCATTGGCGATCGTGGAGACTGGGATGAATAAAGTGGCAAAACAGGGCAACAACAAAGCTACAGGGGGCCAGAAAACCGGCCGATCTCTGCGTCGGGCAACAGTGGTTAAATTTTGATTTTCGGCCATTTGGACCAGAGCAAGGTATCAGCTCGTGTTGGTACTGAGTATTGTACATGGTTCGACTGCCAAAGACCAACTGGAATAGAATGCGAGCAATCCAATAGCCGCCCATACATTGGTTGGCTGCTGAAAATGTGTCGATGGGGTCAATTTCACACTGACAATGTGTCAACTCCTGTACCATCTTGTCATCGTGCATTGAGACCTCTTGTTTCGCCAATCCTCCACCAAGTTACCAACAACTTAGGGATATGAATGGAAATGTAACTTAGCGTACCGAAATGATTTCTCGAGGCCGACCGGCTATAGTCTAAGATTATTTAGGCGAATCATCTAAGTTTTCTTCAGTTCGAGTCTTGTTGATCATTTGTACCCTTTTTGGCCCACCATTTCCATACTCCGGTCTGCATCATCGAAAGCCTTGGCTGGAACAACGAGACTTTAGGGTATCATTTAAATATCACACGTTTTTCGAATAATTTGACATCGGTCGTGACTATTGCAAGCACAAGACCCTTGACGTTTGATAAAAGTAGCACAGTGTCTGAAAATCATTACTATGGAAATTTGCCGCCTACGTGTTTGGGCTGGATGTGAATTTGATTCATGGCAGGTTTGTGCCAAAGATTAGGAATGAACCACCAGAGTGCGCACAAGATGTGCTGAGTTTCCGTTGAAGTTCGCAGAGCCAAAGATTCAATTCTCGATGATGGGAGAAACTTAGAACTTAAGCACTCACAGCCCTCCTTTCCAGACTTTGCCAACAGTAACAGGCTAATCTCCATGAATGGTTGGCGCTGGGTCGCATTACACTCAATCGGTTACTTCTACCCTCGTCATGATATGCTGCGAATGTTGCAGATATTTGTCATAAGCCACTTGTATACTGGCTACATGCTAAATAGCCAGCTCTACTACATGAATAACTGGGTCCAAAGGAAACATATTCATCCCTCTACAGATCCATGTTGGTTGGTTGCAGAGGGCTCCTGCTGGTCAAGAAGCGGGACGTTCGGTTCGGAGAAGCTGAGGGGGAAATCGTGGCCCTGAGTAGCCACGCCTCCCTGCTCGGGCCAGTCTGCGTGAATGACCCCAGAGCTCGGCAAATAAGATGCCAGTCGTTTATTCTGGAGGGCATCGACCGTGTTCCAAAATCGAGTTGTCGCTGACACCAGGTCTCCGTGTGCCTGATCCAACACCAGCTGAATATCATTCCATGGGACCTGGTCCTGCAGAGCGGCATTTGTGCACTCCAGCTGCTGCTGAAACTCGCAGACCTCTCGCCCAATCCGCTGACTCTCAGCTAATGCTACGTCCCTTGCTGTAATAGCCAGCTGCACTTTCGAAGTTTGTTCAGCTTTCTCGGCTTCAAGTTGGTCCAGCAACTGACAATGCTTGCGTCTCTCCTCGTCCCTTTCCTCTTGTGCTTTTTGAATGTCTTCCTCAATGTTGCTCATCATCTGGAGACACTTCTCATGGGTCGCTTTATCATGTTTCGGCCTGGGCTTTCTCGTGACTGAAGATGCCTAGCATAGTCAGTAGAGTACATCAAGCTACGCCGCCAGCACAGTGTTGATCACGAAGGAGTCAGGACATATGGAAAGAAGGTAAAGATTGGGTACCGTATGCTTTTGCGACCTAGTCACCGGTTTGAGAGGGTTCCGGTCATCTTTGGATCTGGAGGCAGTAGACCGAACGGAATAACACGACGGTGCAGCACGCAGCTGTACTTCGTCAGACCTGTGGCCTGCCTGCTCCCGAGAAGGCTTTTTAGTTTTTGGCATGCTCGGTCTGTTCGATCGTAGAATGATCAATTGTCCAATGGGATGTAGAAGGGTTGTAAGAACTATCGGCAGTGACGATCGAGAAGTTGATATTATGTATAGGTGAAGGCCAGGCGCAAGACTTGAAAATGAATGAAAGCGGTCTCACTCCTGTCCAACAGCTGTGCAAAATCAGGATCATAAATCAAATATTGAGTACTGTGCGTAAACGCGACGCACAAAATACCTGCCGCTTTATCCTGGAGTATGCGATCAACAAGTCCGCATAAAGATGTACGTTATTACAGACAACGCTATCTCATGATAAAAAATTTAATCGGCCCGAGATACCACCCAGAAGCTCCAGGGCTCAGTATTATCTATCAAAAACAGTATTTTGTGAGTGTCGCCAGCTTTCACGACGCTCCGTAGGTTGACCTAAGAAACTGCGGCGTTCTCACAGTCCTAAAATTCACGTCCGCATATATATGGTTTACGCCACTACTTCTGGCTAGATATGACTTTCGATTGACAAGTATCATTGATCACTGTGCCCTCGATACCGGTGCAACTATGAAGGCATTTCTTGCCAGTAAGGTATTCGTGAAGTGTCCCACCATGACAGACACGACTAAGGGGCAAGAATACCCAATGCTATCACCAAACGATAGATTTAGCAGAAACCTGAAATCAACTTGATACTGCGATGGGAACTGACGATGTGTCACGAGACAGGGCAATCATTAGGCCACTTTCCATGTTTGATGGGCGGTCAGGCGTGTGTTTACGAGGCTGATGCAGCTAATGAAATGTGAGTCTGATCTGGACGGAGCTAGCAGAGTGTCGAACGATGATCGGTAATCTTTCACTTAGCTTTTCTAGGAGAAAGCGCCGTGTCGCATCTAGAAATTGACAGGTCCAAGTATGTCTTTGATTCGACGAAGTTGACTATCACTTCTGCCCTCAATGAGTCGAATATCTTGTTGAGTGAAAATTTCAAGTACAACATATCAATCGTAAGTGAAATCCACTGAAGCTAACAACGCATGTTACAATCATCCTCATAAGCTACACATACGACATTGGCCTCAGCATATATCATTCAGAAACCGTTTTCGTCAAGCACGCGGCTCGAGACTGTTGCTGGTAGCCCTCCTACAAAGATTATTGATATATCTTATTAGCTAAAACATCGGCGACGGCTTGAATCTAGATGAGCCTTGTTGTCAAAATGCAGCGCGTATCACCGGAGGTATGCACGCTATGCAATGCACGACAAATAGAATATTCAGTGCGCTCTCAGCGCATATCGGTGATCCGTCGCGTCTGTCCAGTGAATCTCAGACCTCGCTCGCTACAGAGTGCATACCAATGGCCGATGATTGACTGCCATGCGTCTCAAGTGTAATCTCAATTCCTTCTGTTTGCAACGAACTTAATGTCTGTATTGCTCCAGCGATACCCACTCTCTTTTGCACTAGCTCATCATGCAAGTTCTTATTGTGCGACTCAAGGACTTGAATATCGTGGCGAAGTTCATTGGCCTCAGTGCGGAGCGTATGACTTTCGCGAAGACAGTCATCCAGTCGAGAACGATTGCGTCCTAATTCCTCTTCTATGCGGCTGTTGGTAGCCTTGAGCTCGCAAATGTCCGCCGTGAAAGAACCATCCACTATTCCTTCACTGAAATCATGTGCCTTTATGCTCCGTCAGAAGGGCTATATTGAAGAGGCACCTGGCAAGGGACTCACCTCGTTTGGAAGGCTGCTAGTATTGGACTGCGAGGTATCTAAGGACTGCGGGTTGACAGCTTCGAGTGAGCGACCGAGCTTTCTGCAAATCAACTGGTAAAGTCTGGGCGAGCCACTACTTAGACTTGGCTTGAGCAAATCGGCATTCGTTCCCGTGACGGACCAAGAGTATCCATCTTCAGGCCGCGGTTGAAGGCGGACTCTTTCGGGAGCGACGACAAGGTGGAGTCGGTCATCTACGAGTATTAGCCAGGTAGGTAAGCAAGAGAGGATCACGAATACATATATGAGCCGCTAGGGCTTCTCGACATCGTTTTCTCAGTTTGAAGCGCTTTTCGTTGCTGCTTTTAGACATTGTAGTGTACGTTTGGTATCTATGAATTAAGGGAGAGATTCCGCGGGTATTTATGTTTAAGCAACCGACTTCTTGCACCAAAGACTTGCTCGGTGTAGGATCGATGATTCGTTCTTTGCTCAGGCCATGGGTAGCGCGCTCCACTTTCCGAGTTGTCGATCTCAATTGGATGAGATCACAGTTTGTGATAGAAACCCGGATCACTTGAGAATCGGTTGAAAGTCCAGTAAGCCGTTCACTTACTGAGGCCTCACGACTAGACGCGTGAACAAAAAACAAAAATCGCGACCCTCATTTTCTGCTAAGCATTGCTTTCATAGCGATTTGGTAGCAAAACACCGGAATCTATTTAGTCTGGTCCTTTTCACGCTGCCTCGCATTCCTGCCTTCAAAACTCCGGCGGAACCCATAATGAATTGATGGCGGTTTGAAAACTGATGCCACTTAGCAGACTATAGGGCTCGCTAACAAAGTTCTCAAAAGATTCATCAAGACCTCTGAAATATATATAATGGGCAGGGTCGGGTTGACTCCATGTTTCCCTTGCCACCTGTCAGCTCAAATGGCAATGACTGCAACAGCTCGCCGGCTGCGCCACCAAAGACTAGCCAACGACTGCGACCTGACGCCATTACTGAGTGACTCCTCAAAGCTTCCACCGCCAAATATGACCACTCGCCATGATACAAATGCCGGTCGCACCATTCGCGCTGACTCGCTGAGTCCACCTTCTTCGCGGCGAGCCAACAAAACCCTTCAAGTGAGGATTCATCATCGAACCCATGGCTCGCGTTTTACGCTCCTAGCAGGACAGCCTGGCAGATCTCAAAGGAAGGGTGCCAAAAAAGGCCCGCGCCAGAAGCGAGCGGTTTTCGAGCGAGAGGTAACTCGACTGGGTTGGATGCGACGACTTCGTCCCATGCCCCATAGACGTTGTTAGATCAGACAAGTACAGGGCGCACGTGAAGACCCAGAGTGTGGCATGTCGCAATCTCTAGTCACGTGCATGTATCGTTAAATATGTGAAAATCTCTTGCAAGAAAATGAGTATGAAATAGGTCTACCGTGCACGATAGGTCAGCCTATCAAAGTAGACTCTCTATGTAGGAGCTTACTCTGCTAGGCATTCTATCGATTGGTATACAGGGAGGATCGAAATTGGACTCACTATCTCGTTCTCTTTGATTGTTTCTCGAACACTATTTTTTAGTGACGCTAGTCCTGATGCATGTACTATTTGACCAAGAAAGGATCACACTGTATACAATCAAGCGACTTCAAGCAGTAATCACTCTATGGTATATCTCCCGAGTTCATGGACAATCAGATTGTAATTTGCTCTAGCTAATGAGCTCTAGCTAATGAGCTAGCTAATGAGAAGGCTGGAATTAAATTATCCTCCAGTCTCCTTTGCGAATTTCTTTGCATTTAGGCGGGAAACCATATAATTCTGGTTTAAAAGCCTTGCCTGAATCACCCTGCCCATGGCGTCGACATGGCGTACTTCATTTGGAGGTACCCAAAGGTACATCTCCGTGGCTCACTTGGTTAACTGCAAAGAAGACACCAAGGCAAGGATCAGTTCGATCTGCTGAGTGTCAGTGTTGTTTGTAATATGGGAATGATTGCGATTACCTCCAGTGCGAATATCCATGTTTTACCTAACATGCCTATGATGGCAACCACAAGCAAAAGAAGTGCTACTACAGAGAGGTACACACACACACACACAATTCATTAACGCCCGGCGGCTGAACCGAAAGGGCAACTATCACTATTCTACCAGTACATGCATGTTTGGGTATAAGCCGTGTCTCCTTGGAGCCCATACAGTATTTCCTTCCGTATTTGCCATTTCAATTTCCAATCTCATAGCAGGTCCCCGTGGGTTAGTATTGGTTAGTAGACTGGCTTGAAGGCGCTTCTTCAAGTGTTCAACATCCTATCTTCGGCAGTTGAAGCGCGTCTACCGTCTGTCACAAGGGGTTGGGGTTAGTAAGAGGGGGTATTTTGTCCGTTCGTCGGCAGGGTTAGGTGGCCTCAAGTCGGCCCGTAGCGATCGCAAATCGTATTGAGGCTCGCACTGCATCCAAATTCAGCGTCCACTTCTGGTCATCGGAAGGCGATTTTCCACCCAAGAAGGAGATATTACTTCGATGAGTGTGGGTAGATTGCAGCATTTCTGTCCGGTGCGCGGTCCACTTCCGACATCGAAAGAGAAAGTGGTCCACCGTCTCTCTTGCTTGTCCACATGCACATTGATCCGTCTCAGCGGCATTGATTCGAAAGAGATATCCATTGAGTCTTGCCATACCCGTGCGGAGCTGGGCCAGTACGCTCGCCTCTTTCCACGTTAATCGGTTATACAGCTGTCGCGTGTGGTTCCCTGGGAGTGCTGTGTCCACTCGTCGGGAGTGTCTCCCTACATTCTCGGGCAACTCGCTTTTGGGGACTGCTTGGGCACGCGCAATCTTGAGAGTCGTTGGTTTCATTTTGGGGACCTGTCCTTGCAGGATGGCATCTTCTTGCGTCGCGGCTCTCGCCTGCTCTTTCGCCAGCCCTAGTAGCTTGTTGTCTTCGCTAGTAGGGATCCACCGGATGCTGATCTGATTCCCATGCCTCTGCAGTCTTCCTATCAGCTTGTAGATTTGATTGACGAATTCCTGGCCCGACTGTTGTCGCGGGTTCCTCAACGTGAGAGCCGCCACTTTGTTGCTTGTGATCAGTGTGGTCCGAAAGTCTTTCAATCCCCGGAGTGTCTTGAGGGTATGCACCATTGCCGCCAGCTCCGCGGAAAACGGATTGTGCGCTGTCCTCGCGCTCAACGTGACGGACAAGGTCTTCAGTCTCGCTTTCCGATAGCGGGGTGGTGTTTTCTCGATCGCGACTCCAAATCCGACCAGCTCGTTCCGTGCCGAGCTGCTGAACGCGATCCGCATTGATCCGCCTGGTACAAATGATCCCTCAGAAATGGGCTCATCAGTCTGCACGCGTGCTTCCCATGGGGCCAGTGTAAACGGGTTGATGGTTTCCAGTGATTCCATGTCGATATTTTTCAGCGCGTCCGCTACTTGGTACAGTGGTGAGCGGTGGTATCTCCTGAATTTCCTGATCCGATCTGTGTTTCTGCGGAGAGGATTGGTCTCTGGTAGTGTGTGGAGGTCCGTCCACATCTTCACGGCTCGTCTCCAGAATCGGTGTCGTGCCGTGGCGATATGGGCCTCGGCCTCCGCTACGCTGGTCGCAACGGTGAGGAACGTGCCCACAATTGCTTGCGCTCCTACCCTTTGCACTCGGTTGATCGGTCCCATGTTCTGATTCTTGAAGGCGTGCATCCAGACATTCGAGGCATAGTCCATCACTGGAGCTACCGTCGATGAGAACAGCTGCCGCGCTGTCGCTGGAGAGAGACCTCGGAGACGTCGAAGCTCCATCGCTGCCTCCAGACCTTTGGACGCTGCTCTTGCAATATGCTCCTTGTACTTCAGTCTCGTGTCCATCAGCACCCCCAGAATTTTGACCTTGCTTTTGGGCTCCACCGTCTGTCCTTTGATAGTGAACGGCTCTTGATCCACTTTGCGAGCCTTGGGTGCGAAGTGTATAATCGCTGTTTTTTCTGCTTCAAAAGTTGCTCCGCTCCTCTTCTCCCAGTCGAGCGCTTCGTTAATGATGGTTGTGATACCCTCCCGATTACTGTGCACGGTTGGCCCGGTCACCCACGCGGTAAAGTCATCCACGAAGGCAATTGCTCCTCCCTGGCTGTCGATCTGCCTCTGCACGAGGTCGGCGTTGAAGAAGAGAAATAGGATTGGAGACAGGGGCGAGCCCTGAGGCAGTCCAGGCTGTGGCAGGTCCTGAACCTCCGACAGTTGTCCATTGATCTGGATGGCCGCCGTTCGTCCCGAGCAGAACGCCTCAACCCACCGAAGCAGAACCTCCGGTATACCTCGCGCCTTCATCCTCTGGATCAGTCGTTCCTTACAGACCCCATTGTAGGCCCCTTTGACATCGAAGCTTATCAGGCTCAGCACCCGACGCCCTCGCCATGCTGTGTAGATTTGCTCCTGTAGGAGTAAGAGTGCTTGCTCCGCGGACCGCTGCTTTTGGGCCCCGAAGTGGCTCGTCGGGAGCAGGCCGTGGGTCTCCACTGCGTGCGAGATTCTTTCTGCTACCACCGGTTCTAGAATCTTGCCTAATGTTGCGAGCAGTGAGATCGGCCTCCATGCCTTGGCAATGGTGTAGTCTTCCTTGTTCGGTTTCCTCAGCGGGATGATCTTTGCGTGTCTCCACTGTTTCGGCAGCGTGCCTTCTTCCAGTGACGCCTGGAAGAGATCGAGGACCCGGTGTTTGACCGTGGGCCAGGTCATCTTCCACACTATGGCTGGTAGGCCATCATCGCCTGGAGCCTTCCAAGACTTCGTTGCGAGCAACTGCCGCTCTACCTCTTCCATGGTGATGGTCGGCATCTCTACCGGCGCTCTTTGTGGCCTGGGCCCCTCATCGTCAATGCTGTCCGGCAGCGGTGGGAAGAATTTGGTCAGCAGTTCTTCTGCCTGCTCCCTATGATTGGTGGTAACCGTTCCATCTGCTTTGAGGAGCTGCGGTACCTTCCCGAAGGCTGCATCTTCCCCTGATTTCAGATACTTGGCAGCTTTCCAAATGTTGTCGTTGTCGGCCAGAAACTCGTTCCAGTGTTTCTTCTTCTGTTTCCGAATCGCGTCATGGTATTGCTTCGCGGCGCTTGCGGCCATGTCCTCCAGCTGTGGCACCTTTCGCCCCGCGCGTCTTTCCGAGCGGGCGTGGTTTCTCCAGTGTGTGTATATCTGACGGAGTTGCGTCAGGTCCGCCGTCCACCATCGTTTTGCGTGCGGTGACGGTTTGGCCTTCGGCGTCAACGCACGAACCGCTTCCGACACCGCGCACATAAGCCGATCAGTCTTCTGCTGTACGGAGCCTTCCACCGGAGTGGCAGCTAGCGTCCTCGCGATTCTAGCATTGATCTCTTTCCACGGTGCATTCTTGAGTAGCAGTTTGTCTGTCTGCGTTGGAGCCGTCCAAGGCGCATCAAAAACGGTCTCAATGGTGCCGTGATCTGAGCCGTGCTCCGTTCCATGGACCGCACATTTGATCATCGAGTCCGTCAAGGTTTCCGAGGCGAGAGCGAGGTCGATCGTCGACTCGCAGTCCCCCGAATATCCTCCGCCGTGCCATGTCTTGGTGCCTCGTTTAAGCAGGCTGCTGAGTCCAAACTCATTCATGAGGTCGATGATCGGATCCGCTTCGCCTTGCCTTGCCGAGGACACCTCGTCTCCTCCCCACAGTTGATCATGGCGGTTAAAGTCTCCCATGATCATGATGTCCACCACCGTTCCCGAGCCTCGTCGTACTTTAGTGATTGCCTTTCGGAGGTGATCGCATGTATTATTCAATGCGTTGGCGTCTCCTCCCTCTACATAAACTGATGCGATAAAAATCCGTCGCTCGGGAAGCCGAATGACGGCCGCCGTTAGGTCCGGCGACTCGATCCGCACTTGCTCCGCTTCCACATCCTTGTTGACCCACAGCATGCTTCGGATCGCCCATCTCCCTTCCCTCCACGTGGAAGGAACCATCTTGGTCCATTTATGATGCCCCATTGGAGTGGTCAAGAGCCGGCCTTGAATCCTCCTCGCCTGGGGTTCCTGAATAGCTAGTGCCACTGCGTCCTGTGTCTCTTCATCGTTCATCAAACTGTCATGCACTGCACCCTGTTTCCTCACATTCAGTTGCATCACTCGGAGCGTTTTATTCATTGCGTGGCGGGTAGAGCTTCCGACAGTTTCTGCTGAACGATTCGTGGGGGCCCCCGCATGGAACGCACTTTGGAACCGTGTGATCACAGCGACTGTGGTGATGGCCCTCCGTCGCGCATTTTGCGCACTTCTGGGTCTTCTTGCATTGGAATGCCTTGTGGCCTATCTCCTGGCAGTTGTAGCATTGCATCGGTCGTGGTCGATACTCAAAAACGCTGGTTGTCCCGGATTCTCCTCCGACATGGAAGTATCCATCGGCCAGGAGCCTCCGTGCATCAGTCCCTTTGGTTAGGTACACGACCATCGATCCATAGGGCTTTGCGGTTTCCTTGCTGCTCAGCCACGTCATTTTGGCGACAGTAGTTTCGTTCTCCTCACCCAGGGCCGCCGCCGCTCCTATCAGCATTTCATGGTTCTCATCCAGTACTGCGGTCCTCTTGACGCTGTCGACCTTAATCGGGTAGAGCTCGTCCCGAAGCAGCCGGGCTCCCGCACCGATCTTTGCTTCCGCCACTTTCTTCACTATCTGGTGTTCGGCTTCATCGCGACACGCGATTCTGATCCGGTTGGTATCTCTTGGACTTACAGTGACCGCGCGGCAGCGCCAGTGAGTGTGATCATCCATCTTCCGGATCTCTGTCTCGATTGTGGCCCTGATTGAACCCGCAGATGCCTTCTCACTTTCGCTTTCGGTCATCTTCGAGGTGTCTATCGTGCAGTACAGCGTGTCGGTGAAAGTGGTTGGTGTTGTGTTTGACGTTGAAAGAGTCCGTATGTTGCTCGGGTGACTGAGTGGGGGGGTACGGGCGACATCTGCATAGGACGGGGAGCTTGCGGGGGCGGGGGTGCTGATTTCTTCGCGTAAGGATTGAATTTCGCGAAGGATCTCATCGTGGCCGTTCTGCGCGCATGGTTCGGGAAGGGGTCTCTGCCAAGGTCTGCAGCTCCTGTTGAACCTCTGCAAGGGCGGCGCTAAATTCTTCCTTGACTCTCTGCAATTCTTGTTGCATTTTCTGCATCTCCTCTCTATGCGAATCATCTCGCCGTTTGATGTCTCTCCTAAGTTTCACGAGCTCCTTCACAAGATTGGCGGCGTTCGTGTCGTCGCTCTCAGTCGACGCGTCGTCCGAAGTCACCGCTTCACGTTGGGCTACTGGCTTGCCCCGGGTTCTCTCCTTCTGCTGAGAGCGCGCATTTCTCTGCTGAATTTCGATTTCTTGCTCTTGGCCATTGTTGTTACGCGGTCTGGTGGCGCGTCTCGGTCTCAATAATCGTGGCGGTGACTTTTCGTGTTCGTCGCGGTCGGGCGGTTCAGGGGTTCGCGTCTCGGCCCGTCCTGACATTTCTGATCCCTTGCCCGGTATATTCGAACAACTTTTCACAGAGAGGTACAGTAATATTCGAAATCAGTTATACCACCTCACTCTTGCGACTTGGTTCCCGGAAAATAAATCCGGCGACCGTGATTCCTGATAGGATAGACCTTGGAGGCTCCGATTTTCAGACCGCTTTCTAAATTAGTTGATATTTTTCATAATACCATGATTCGACAACAGAGGATGTATTTTACACGAAATTGCTATACGCACGTGTAGTGCGCCCTCCCCATTCCATGGTGCGAGCCATATTCCCTCCCCAGTCACCACCCGTCTGTCTTCGAAATCTCAGTATCCGAGATCCCTCCAAGCGACATGGCTCCTAAGCTTTCTACTTGGAAGCTTCATCTAATCCGTGATATGATAGAGAGCCAGTCTTTTACCACGTCTCAGGTGGCCGACGAAGCTGAATGTACCAAGCTTACGGTTATCAATATTCGCAGAAACCTACGCCAATTTGGAACTATCTATGCTCCCCAAACTCGAACTGGCCGAAAACGAACCGTGACGCCGCTGATGATAAAAGCTCTCTGCGAACACCTTACTGAAAAGCCAGGTCTCTATCTCGATGAGATGGCTATCTTCCTGTGGGATGAGTTTCGAACCATGATTACAGCATCCAGCATTAGAAGAGCCCTTGTAGCAACAGGTTGGTCGAAAAAGGCAGCGCGACAGCGCGCTAAAGAGCAGAACGCGGATTTGAGAGACTACTACCTACACAACCTGTCGGAGTTTCAGTCGTATCACCTAATATATGTTGATGAATCTGGTTGCGATAAGCGAGTCGGATTTAGGCGGACCGGTTGAGCACCTCTTGGCAGAGCTCCTCTGCAAGTTACTCAGTTCCATCGCGACCAGCGATATCAGATACTACCCGCTTATTCACAAGATGGGATCGTCCTCTCGCGAGTGTTCCGCGGCTCTACGGATGCTATCGTGTTTGAGGACTTCATAGCTCAGCTACTGCAGCATTGCGGAAGATGGCCAGAACCCAAATCTGTTCTTGTGATGGACAACGCATCATTTCATCACTCAGAGCGTCTCGCACAAATGTGCGCGGATGCTGGGGTGAAATTGGTTTACCTGCCGCCCTATTCGCGCGACCTTAACCCAATTGAAGAGTTTTTCGCCGAGCTTAAAAGTTTTATCAAGCGTAACTGGAGTCGTTATGAGAGAGATCCCGGCCAAGGCTTTGATACATTCCTCGAGTGGTGTATCAATGTGGTGGGTGCAAAAGAAGAGAGTGCCAAAGGCCATTTTCGCCATGCGGGATTGAAAATAGAAGTGTTAGGTGGTTGAGTCTTTGAGTCCCTAGGCAGTACAGCAAATTTCGAACACACTTTACCCTGTAGACACTCACGCTTTGTTTGTCGGCCCGTACCTGGTTCCACGCTAATCCCTGATAATAAATGACGTAAATAGTCATTCCTTGAGAATAGGTATATTTTGATTCCACAACGACCAATTTACGTATAATACCATAATTCACATGATTGCATCACGTAAAATTCCCATACTAACTATATGAATCTTCAAGATCTGCACGTGACATAAAAATTCTGATGATTCTCGATGTCCTGGGTGACTCACACGAGGTTGCTCCTATGAAACAGAAAAGCCCGCAATAGGCAACTCTCATGAGTAGCCTCCATTTCGAAATGTCTTCATCGTATGATGTTCTTGTCACTGGCTCGGCTGGTCATCTTGGTACCGCTTTGATGCTTAGCCTGCCTTCTCTGGGCTTCAAACCACTGGGTATCGATATCTTATCCTCCCCAACTACGACACTTGTGGGATCTGTTAGCGACCGAGTCTTCATTGCCTCCCTCTTCGACTCTTACCCCATAAGACACGTTCTCCATGCCGCAACACTGCATAAACCGCATGTCTGCAGTCACAGCAAGGAGCAGTTCATCTCAACCAACATTGTCGGCACTTTGATTCTCCTAGAAGAGTCTTCCAGATTTAGGGCGCAAATAGAGAGCTTTATCTTCTTCAGTACAACCAGTACCTTTGGTATGGCACTCAGCCCCAAGCCAGGACAGCCCGCGGCTTGGATCGATGAATCTGTTGTGCCCGTCCCAAAAAATATATACGGTGTGACGAAGGTTGCGGCCGAGGATATGTGCGCACTGATGCAGAAGCAAAGTGGAATGCCCGTTTTGGTTCTCCGCACTAGTCGCTTCTTCCCCGAGGAAGACGACGATGAAGACCGTCGCGCGGCCATGGCCGATGAGAACCTCAAAGTTCTAGAGCTAGCCTACCGCAGATGCGACCTTCATGATATTGTTAGCGCATCAGTCTGCGCAATGGGAAGAGCCAAGGATATTCTATGGGGAAAATACATTATAAGCGCCCCGCCACCTTTCAACAACGACATACAAACACTCAATGCTTTGAATCGGAACCCGGCAGAGGTGCTTAGGAAGGAATTTCCCGAGTTGGATATCGTTTTCGAGGAGAAGGGGTGGAAGCATCTCGCGAGAATCGACAGAGTGTATGATTCAAGCCGGGCAGTGAAGGACCTGGGATGGAATCCAAAGTACACGTTTGAAAAGACAGTGCAGAGATTGGTGCGTGGCGAGCAATGGAAGAGTGATTTGACAGCGACGGTAGGTATGAAAGGTTATCATGCCGTGAGCACCGGGGTATATACAAAGAGATGAGCCTATACAGCACCTAGGGAGACTACCAGAAGGGTGCTGTGTTCGTGAGATAGAGGGTGCATGCACTGTGAACAAGCTTAAAGGGTTTGATCGAATTGAATTTCAGATCTGGCCTCTGTGATTTGATCCTGTCATCCAGATTTGGACAAATGTATCTGATCCTAAGATATTTATTGAGTACAAGCATAATACGGACAACCGCAGTTGCCGTTCTTATTGAAAGGCGAACAAAAATTTCTTTTCGTGCGGCGGCCACAGTGAAGACAGCGGGGCGGGTTTTGAAGTGCAGGATGTCTCATTCGAGGATTGGCAAATGCCAAGGCTGGACCGTCCCCCCCTAAGAGAAAGCACCTGGTCAACGTCGTTGAAGGGTTATACGGGTGACTTGTGCGCGGTTAGCGGACACCAAAGGCACCAAAATGCATGGGAGAGTGATGGTGGGGGAAATGTGTTGGCCTCAGAAAAGTAGCGAGATAATCGTACCATTATGCCGCACAGTGATTGGCTGGACATGGATGTGGGTCTCTATGAATCATCTAAGTGAGGGTTGGCAGGGTGGTGATAAATCACAGTCAGAAAATCCCGGAGAGGTCAACTTGTTAGATGGGGAAGCTTCGATTGCCCAGCTCAATTTTCCACTGCACCCATCAGTAGCTGACCTTGTGAAGCCCATTCTCTCAACGGCGTCCGGAATGCATTCTTCAAAGAGCTATAAATAGCTACCTGAATGTCCACTATCATTCAGCATTCTTGCTAAATCAAATACTTAATGAGAGATGATTCAATAAGATTTCTTCGTAAGAAGAATTGCAGAAGCTTAGTGTTGAATGAACAATGAAAAACGAGGCCAGATATCATTAACGCCTTGACGCCCGATGCCAAATTGTTTAGACTATTAATTCTCAAGGATAGGTAAGACTTTCTTGACACTTTCAACCCACTTCCCAATATCTTCTACGAACCGCCGAGCGATGCCTATCTTGATCCCTTTCTCAATGAAGAAATGAGGATCTTGATCTCTATACACCTGGTCAAGATCAAGACCGTTTTCGAGCATCACATCGCACACTTCTCGAAATGCAGATTTGAGGGAGTCGTTCCCAACATTCGAGACCTGCCACTCACCGTATTCCTTGACAGCTACATCTCTGAGACCCGGAATCTCGAGTGGGCTTAGAGTCTGCGAATTGTCTGCTGCCTTCGGAGCCGAGACATCAAGCCCATGGGGCGCAGACTGCGAGGACGAAACATTGATGTTGATAGGTGGATATGCTGACCCAGCCCCAGTGATATGACTTCCCTTGTGCTTGTCTCTGCCCAGTCTATCTTGCTCTTCCCGGTATAATTCGTCACGAACCGCTTCTGGCACATCCTTGTGACCTTCTAGAACACCGCCCCTCTCAACGTGGGTTATTAGGCGTTTGATATGATGAGATTTAAGTGGGTAGTGTTTTTTCCCCATTGGATCCACCCAGCAATGGGGGCCATGCTGACATGTCGACGAGTCACATCGCATTAGACTGTAGACGCTGCGCCAAATTGGCCTCCCGCCAGAAGTACTTCCCTCTGCGTCGAGCTGTGCGTCCCGCTCGCCGAGCATTTTTTGCGTGACAGATGACTTCCCTCTTTTCTCCCCTTTCCGGCCAGCAGATGGAGAAGAATGACGATCGTCTACGTAGTTGAAACTGATTTTCAGCGTAAGTTCTTTTCCACGGAGTAAAAGATCTGACCACATCAGAAGCTGCTTTTCGATGGGGTTCCATGATATATCGGTATCGTCAAATCGTTTAGTCAGATTTCGCTTAGTACGATCAGTTGTTGATGCGACGATGACGGTGTCATCTGGTCTCACTTGGCGATGGCGAGTAGTCTTGCGTCGTAAAGCCTTCTCTAACTTTTTCTCTAAGGACAGCTGCCAGAAGGCGCTAGGTGCCAAAACGACATCTTCCTCCGTGTCCTTTGACACCTCCCTGTTATTGACTGTCACTCGTCACTCTATACGGTAGTGGATGCATGTTGGTGGGTCCTCATCGTAGGATTTCCCGTCTTCCCAGTCACACAGTCGGAGAAATTTGAGAGCGCATGGAGAGCAATTAATCGTAGGTTCGATACTGTTCTCAACTACGCTCGATGGGGAAGGGCTCCGGGTCGATATCGCTGCGTAGGGGCCGCCACAATAGCCAGGTGTTGGGGCGTAATTCGAGTTGTGTTCCCATGGTTCGTGCCCGTTAGACTGAGATGCATCATCGAGGCGATATTGGCTCATCTCTCACAATAATCACAATTCTTATAAAGCCCACATTAGCTGGGTGAACCAGGTTAGGTTTGGGGCTGGTAACGAATGAGAAGCGCAGTAGAGGGCAGAATCCATGAAGATAAACAAAAACATCTCACCCTACCAGGTTTAGCTCTCTACAATATAAGCACCCGTCTGACCTATGACTGGTGAGCGGAGACGACGGTTCCGCTGCATGCGGGAAGAATGAGAGGAAGAGGCAAAACGTGGCTGACGGAAGCTTAGAAGGCGATCTTGCCAGATCTGGCAAGATCGCCAGATCTACAAAAGCAATTCTGGACGGTTCCATGTAATATTACTGTACTATAACGATGACTCATTGATGATAATATAGATATTACGAAGACTGTACTGCCGGGATTATCAGGCGGTGACCCAAAGTGGCTAGCATCCTGCGAAGTTGTCTTCCGGCAATCAAAGTAGTAAGAGTACGGTGGTATAGCTGATTTCGAAAACTACTGTAACACGAGATAAACCGCAGCTGAGCTCGGCCTAGAGTTGACTGTCGAAACAACCACCAATACCATGCAGCTATACCGAGGTAGTCCACAGAGAGAATAAAGAGGCCACCCAGATGAACAGAGCTCAGGACAAAAGTTCCAACGAGAGAGAATGCCACTTTAGCCAGGGTGGAAAGTGCAGCAAAAGAAGGATACATGGTGCGCAGTAGTCGAGGCGTGTTTGGGTATTTCCGCTGCTGGAAGATTATAGGGAGGTACTATGGCGTGGTTAGCCTAAAAGAGACCCACCATAATCTAGTTCCATGTACTGTCGACCTACTGCATGTAGTGGTGGGAAGATCGAAGTAACCCAGAAGAGCACTTCACCCCATGCTGGAAACCTGTTGCCCCAGAACAATCCAGTGAGAAGAGCGAAGAAAATACAAGGCAAGGCACACAAAGCTAAATCGATTTTATGCCATGGCCAGTACAAGGGAAACCGATACGAAATAAATAGTCTTCCAAGGCTGAGAACAAGAAGAATGGTCACTAAAACGGACTTGACGATGTTTTCTGAAATCATGCCCATGACTGATTGCAGCCGATATGCTTTTTGAATGAGAACTCGAGACTTATATACTCAAATAGAGGCATATTGCCCATTTAATACTGTATAATCCCCAGGAGCTCTTCATCTTGTTCTAGGACCTCCTTGACGGACAGCATACTCAATTTCCTGCTTATAAGAAACATCTTTCCGCAACCTTGAGGTACTAAAGACAAAGTGAGGACCCTCAGTTGAGGCTCCGCAGCAACATTCTTGCTCTTTCCTTGTGCGGACTCGAGAATAGACTCCGTATTGAAAGCCTGGAGTATAGTCTCTAATCCAATTCACATCGTGCTTAATCAAGCGGTCAAAAGCAAATGTCCATCTGCATTTGGCTTTGTCAGGCATAGGGTGCAGCCAGACGTTTCAGAGTGGCCAATCACTGTTGCAGCATCATCCTGTCCAGCAGATATCGAAGCAATGCAGCAAGTTGGTAAATATCTGAATACCTAACTCTACCGCTGGAGATCACTGTGATTTTCCCAGGTCTCAGCCCCCGAATCCTCAAAAAAACAGTGTGTGTTGGCTACAATATGCCTGGGATCCTCCTGAGATTCTGATGAAACAGCCTCTCATCCTTGAAGATGGCTGATTAATGATATGCAGTACACGGAGACTTGAATGAACATGACCCAAATAATGAATTCATACAACCTCGTTTCTCCTTATCAGTTTCAGCAGCCAACGGTTGCCTGTCCTGGGCGAACTTCCATTGCCCTATACTCATTGTTTCTTTTGGCCGAAAACGTTACTTGCACCTTTGCTATCATCGCTAATTTAGGCTCCAGAGGATATCGCTTGAACTGGGACAACGGAGATGCTTTTACTCATGATCCATGTTCAGGTTGGCGTTACATCATCAGCATAAGTCAATACGCGTCTCGTTTCCAAAGGGCTGGGGTTGGAAAATGCAGAGGCAGGGGTTACAATATCCACTCACCGTCATCTAGTGTGCTTTGGGACCCGTCGCAACACCATGAATGGAATGCGACAAAATGGATAGCTACATCACTAAAGCCTTAAAAGAAAGTGAAACACGCTCTGCTAATTAGATCTTAACAACTCCTTGTTCTTACTGACGGACCAGAGAGCCTCTATGTTGTGTTGGCCGTTGAGTAGTTGTTCCAACAGCGCGAAGTAACCAAACCCTATAATGGTATAAAGATTGTTTCTCCTTTTTTCTCATGTCTCAAGGTTTCAGGCAACTGGTTACAGGGTATTCCCAACTAGTTTTCCTGATCTACAGCCTGCGATGTGCAAATAAGCGCCAATAGAGATGACAGAAATGCCTCTGCTATTTCAGGTCTGGTTTCAATCTGCTCCGAAAATAGATCTTCTTGAATTGTTCACGGTTTTGCCTGCTTCTAGAATGCATGAAAAACCGCCAAACCAAGAAACAAAAGTAGATGACATAAGGAATAAGCAAAAGACAAACTGAAAACAGTATCATCGACATGGAGCAAACGTCCCATGTGGTGGTTAAGTCACGCAGGTGATGGTCAATGGTTGATCCAGACAAAACACTGGCAATAACCCCTACAT
>HG814411.1:0-23080 GCA_000576735.1 Penicillium fuscoglaucum FM041
TTGGAGGCAGTGTTGCTTTGATTGGGGTCTTTATTATACACTGTTTTACCCTCCGTTATCTCCATAGGCACGCCGTGGGTTCGACCTCTCTTCTTCCCTCGCAACGAGTGGTAGATTCCCCGGAAAAAAAGAGCGAAAGTCATACATGTGAAT
The DNA here is from genome assembly GCA_000576735.1 of Penicillium fuscoglaucum FM041. NCBI lineage: Eukaryota > Fungi > Ascomycota > Eurotiomycetes > Eurotiales > Aspergillaceae > Penicillium > Penicillium fuscoglaucum. Next base: position 154 of record HG814411.1, read on the forward strand.
TAGAAAAATATGTAAGAAGAAACTGCTAGTCATCATATTGAAGATTAAATCAGGTGGCACGACTCCCTCGAAATCACCCGTACCACGAGGACGAAATACCTAGTGGAAAAGATGGGGCCGAGGGCATACCGACGATTGGACGACAAGTAAGGGTGTAATGCGTCGTGTAACGTAGAAAACCCGGCAAGGCATTGTTTATTGAATCCCTTTTTGACGTCTCTACTTCGTGTTGTCTCTAAATCATCTCCGTTCGCCTTATTGCTATGATTTATCGCCACCTAGAGTTCGCGGCATATTTACTGAGCAGCCCGGTAAGAGTCTGCCATTGATTTAGATATCAATAGCACAGGTATGTTGCGAAGTACGAAAGTGTCACGCATTTTAGCGCATGAACTGACAAGGTCCAGAATCAATACAGAATGCTGCGACAATCCAAGTCACCAACCTTTTCAGCAACTCCACCATCGACGGCAGCGTCAACCCCCTAGGCGATGATCCTTTTCACGGTGTAAAGGATGAGGCATCCATATATCTGACTTTGATTCCATTTTGGAAGACGACCAAGAACAGCAAATACAACAATCTCGTCATTGATCGCATGGACAGCCAAAGATCAACAATGTTCAATTCGAGCTACAATTCAACCAACACAAGACCAAGCACCGCTATTTGGGGTCTAGCCGCTATGGCTGCCGCAGAAGCAGACTTTCCGAACAATTCGCAGGAATCTTGGTTTGATTGCGCTGTAACTTTGCACAGCAAAGTCAAGTGGAAAAGCGGTGATTCTTGCACCGACGGGCTTGCGCCAGACTCTCCAAACCGCATCGGGCAACAATTCGGTTACTTGACTGGGATCTATTTCCAGCTAACTTCGCGAATTGCGTATGCTTCTTCGGGGGAACATCGACGGTTTTTTGCGGATCGGGCTTCCGCTGTTTGGGTGTGGAGTGTCAATAATCTCATTTTGAATGAGAGCGATTGGACAATCAATTCCCTTGTTGCTGGCACAAACAACGATACCGCTTGCTTTATATTAAAAGATTGGAGGTTGCGGTGCTGCGTATATGTTCAAAATGGTGAGTTGGCTCAGCAGAAAAGTGCTCCTTGCCATGCTCCTATAATTCTCCCTTTGTTCCATTTTTCGTCCAGCAAGTTCTGTAAAACGCTGACAAGATATGTACAGACTGACACTGATCTATGGAAAACAAGAGTCGAAGGCCTATTGGACAACACCTTAACATCATTTTTCACAAGGAACATGATAGTGGAAGTAGGGGATCTGGTTGATGGACTTGGTGCGGTGGAACAGGCCAAATATTCAACAGAGGCAGGTAAAGGGTTTTTAGCCCTATGGCTTGCGAGTGTATCAAAATTGATGCCGGAGGCCGCCGACAGGATCGATGCTAAACTACGCACCACAGCCGTCACGCTAGCACAGCAGTGCGGTGGGTCAAGCAATCATACTGCATGCGGCTCGGACTGGACATCGTCTATTTATGACGACGCCCCCAGCTTTGGAAACACACTGAATGTCGTGAATATCTTGGTGTCGAATTTGATAATTTCAAAAACTGCCGGCAGTATTGCAGATCAGTCAGAAAACGGCAGTGGCGATGGTTCCAAACCCAATGACACATCTACTGGTGGCCGTGACAGTGGTACGATCTCTGACGGTGCAATCGCAAGTGCAGTTGTTGGCAGTGTTAGTGGTGCGGCAATCATTATTGGCGCTATCTCCTGGGGCTTGCGCAAATGGAAAGATCAGAGTTATGACGCCGTTCGAAAAGATGAGCCCGACAAGAATGAATACACCAGAGGGCAACAGTCAGACCCTGCTGAGCATGTGAATGGCCATAGCCGTGCTGCTGATCAAGTGCCCAGGAGGCTGATTCAGGAGCTTCCAAATAATGTTATTGCGGAATTGCATGAAGAGGTTGCTACCACACTTTCGAGCAATGTGCCACATGAATTGCCTTGATGTACCAAAGCTACTACATACGTACTCTGATGTGTCTCTATATAATATCTCTTTTGGTTCAAGTGGAAGTTTTGAAGTAGTCGTACATATATTACCGCATACATCAGTATTTCTCCAATGACATCGTAAGGTACTTCTGCTTCTGTAATCATGCTGAGGGAATAACTGGGGCTGTATATAAAATGAGAAGCTCAAGTTGATTCTCAATCAACTTGGTTCTGCGTATAGACAATACAATTAATTCCGCTGATGTGGCTTGATTCCTGATCTGCACCAGCCCCATATCACAACACAGCCCACGATTGCTCAGATCGCGGCACTGTCGGAACTAGCTCCGAAGTCTCTATACTGACGACCAAGTTGATTTCCATTGTTGTATACATAGGCTCATGTATCACTCTGAAATAATAAGTCTATTCATACCTCTGAACTACAACACATAGACACTTTGACCAGCTAACCCAAAATTCGTTTCTTTGGCCGGCCGGCGTGAATGGCAGTGTATCCGGTGGGAGCACATCTCTCACCGTCACTGTCTGACTTGCTGGTCCACGATGTATTCTGTCAACAAAAGAGGGTCGAAATGTTACTAGCGCGCCCGAAGAATATTCAGCACCCCCCTCTGCCTGATGATCCTAAGGCTCTCAACGACCTTACTAAGCTCATCCCCTATTTATTCTACACTTTCTATAGTACATAAAAATCGCACTCTCAAGTACTCAATTGGCTATGCCCGTACTAGTCCGTACTGTAACGACCACGTTCCGACATCTTTTAGTGCTTACATATGGTATGAATGACATGGAGGATTGGACCGGTAAGCATTCTAGATAATTATCAAGGTGACACTGGGAAACCAAATTTATTTCAGAGTACCAATTTCCATTCTTATCGAGCATGGGCACGCCGCACAGATTACCGTCAAAAGATCCTGCGGGTTACCTCGCTATCAGTGAATACCGTCTGACAAACCACTCTACCTCTAGACTCTCACAGCCCGTGCAACAACCCTGACCTACCAATAGCGTAAACCGAGCAGAAGATTACATTTAAGTCTGCATATTGGAAGGTGGATAAACGTGCAGGCGAACTACAATGGAGAAGTAACAAAACGAACGCGATGGAAATACATTCGACCGCATTTATAACTATATTCAGGGGAGATACGAGTAAACTACATAATTTGTTAGAGCCCCGAACTTCTTCACTATACATGGCACGGAATATATGTTGAGCTGTAGCTTAAAGTATGACATCTTTCTGTTCATCGCATAATATGCATTCCGGAAGAGAATGTGGTGCAAGTAGAGCCAATTTGAGAAGAGTTGTATGGTGTCGGACGCTGAAAAAAATGAAATCCAACAAGTAAAAACAGCCTATGTATGGTTCAAGGCCAAGTGCAAAAGTTGCCTTGCTCATCCAAGTGACCTTCAAGGTAGATCGCAATTCTACAGTTGGAAGCTGATTCAATCGCTCTTCTCACATCACTAGCACATTTTGCCCGAGTGTCTCTGTACAGACGCTTGACAACCTGTTCGTGTCCATTCCGAGCTGCTTTGCATAACGCTGTGTCCCCAGACTCATCAATAGCGGCAACATCTAGTCCACTTTCTTCCAGCAAGAGATTGATGATAGCCAAATGACCATAATAAGCGGCCAAGGAAAGTGCAGTCTCTCCCATATAGGTTTTCAGATTGATGTTGGGTGGTGGTGTGTGTTCAAGGAGTAGCCTTGTAATTTCCGGGTGGCCCATCTCAGAGGCAACACAGAGAGGCGACTTGTTCCAAAACTGCTGATTGATTTCGATGGTATCACAGGAAAGCAATCGGCGTACAACTTCCAGATGACCTTCTTTGGCAGCATGAAACAGTGGAGGGGCCTGTTGCACATTCACCTGTATATCTTCCTTTGCGAGTAAAAATTCCACCATGCGTACATCACCTTTAGAAGCAGCGTAGGTGAGAGGGGGCCATCCATGGTCGTCACAAACGTTGGGATCGGAGTTTCCAGCGTCGAGAAGGACACATGCGAGCGGTATGTTGCTCGTTCTCGCTGTATGGTGAAGAGCTGTCCTGCTAATTTGACCGGCCACGTTGACGTCCACATGATCTTCTGCTAGAATCTGTAGAGCTATAGCTGTGTGTTCTGCGTCGGCAGCCAAGCAGAGTGCTGTTGCTCCATTCAAATCTAGGGCATTGATATCCACAGCATCATAGGCTAAAAAAAGCCTTGTGATCGATTTCTTGCCATATTCTGCTGCGATGTGGAAAGCATTCCGACCGTATATGTCTCTTGCGTTCGAATCTAAGCCGCATTTGGCCAGCAGGCATTTGGCTACCGACGTGCATCCATACTCTGCTGCAATGTGGAGAGCGGTGCAGGAGTGTCTGTCCGTTGCATTGATAGAGGTCTCTTCAAAGGCGAGCAATTGTTGGACTATCCCGCTATCGCTATTTTCTGTGGCTTGGTGCAACAGGGTCCGGCCATCTCTAATTCTAGAATTGGGATCTGCGCCATGGGCAATCAGTAGCGCGACGAAATCTTGAAGGCTTGCCTGTACGGCCTGGCAGAGCAGACGGTTTCTGATAGTGGCATTCTCCAGTAGAGTCATCCTTAAATTGGGATCTGAATGAAGGAGTAACAGTCGAGTAATTGTCGGGGCTTTCTTGACAACAGCAAGCCTGAATGGTGAAAAGTGTTTGTAATCTGGCGTTCGTAGATCGCTGCCCCTTTCCAGAAAGACTTGCACTAGGTTCTCATCGCGAAACGCGATGACGTACCAAATAGCAGTCCGGTTCTTGACATCCCTTGTATTCAGACTTGGATCAAAATCTAGTAAAAGTGATGCAGTAGACAGTCGATTCCTTGCAATGGCGTATACCAGTGGTGTCTGCCTGCGGTGGTCTTGCCAATTTATATCCGCTTTGTTATCAAAAAGAAGCGTGCGAATCATGATCTCGTTCTTAGTGCGAATTGCATAATATATTGGTGTGCGAGATTTATCGTCTGTGGTATTGGCGTCCGCTTGATAGCTGTGCAACATCATTTCCACAAATTCCGACCTGCCTTGGAGAACACCCCAGAACAAGGCAGAGCTGCGTTGGCGTCGGACGTTGAACTTGAACAAATAGTCGAGCAAAAGAGCATTTGTTGCTCGATTGAGGCAAGCTAGCGCAAGCAAATCTCTGGCTTGATCCAGGTTGTCTGCTATGCAAAGAATGATCTCAGGAGGGAAATCGAGGAGAAGCATCTATAGGTCATGTCAGTGTCAACTCACATGTCAAGTCGTGCAGTATCAGGGACCGGGCATATTCACATTGGGGTAATGCGTGTGGAGTTGGTGTGGCGGGTGATTTCAATGGAAGAATGAGAGGCGGAAGATAGTTCTTTACTGTCTTATATTCATTCGAACCCCAGACGCAGGATGATGTTGGTTCCCGCGTGGCACGAAGTATCGGGGAAAATCAAGGAATGGTGCAGGCTCCTAGGAGAGGAGAGTTTTATACCCGACCCTTCCTATGGAATCTTTGTCCTCACTTTCCAGCTAGGTGGTGGTCTTTTTGAAAATGTAATGATCCCTAGTCGCCGATAGATGGTAAGGGCCTACTTCCCGGCATGGAAGTCAAGCTCTTAGGCTCAAGTACGAGCTCCTATAGGCCCCTTCTTTGAGTTCAAAGAGTTCCACAAGCTTTCAGGAGAAAAAAGGCTCCCAGGATCACGATAAATACTTCTAGCACTAGTGGCGCCGTCAACAGGAACGTGACTGGTTTCTTGATAGCGATGGTAGAAAGGTAAGTACGATCTTTCCGGATCCCGCTATCTCGTGAGCCACTGTTTGGAATTATTTGAATTTTTGAATTTTTGAATTTTATACAGTATATCATCGATCCGCGGTCCCGAAAAACGAGTGCGGTCTCTTGTGGGTGACTGAGCAGATTAGCTTGTAGAATCTCCATCAACCTCTAGGTCTGCTGCCTTTCCAAAATCTTGCATGAAGTATTCTTAAATTGGATTCGTTGCTACTAGAACTTATTGGTCCATCCTCATGAAAAATAGGCTTGTATATTAAATAGAATTGATGGAGCAGGGCGATAAATGATTATACCTCTAGACATCGATATGCTTCCTGGTGCGGTTTACCGGCAGCCTACGCCTTAACACTCCGCGATGTTTAACTAACTCTGAATTTAAATTACGATGACACGGAATAAGGAAATTATTGTGGGACTTTAGCAGAGTGGTGAATGGGAGCTGGTGAGATGTTGAAAGGTAGCCTCAAAATTCAGCCCCAGAAACGGCAAGGAATATTGGTCAGATCCCGTTTCTAAGCCAATGTCAATTGGATTGGTACATTTCCAGCGGCATTTTGAACCCCAATAATCGGCCATATTTGCAAATTGGTGGTCTGATGTGCCTTGTCTTCAGTCAGAAAACTGGCTGATTCCGATGGTGTGTTGGCGAGGGTGATGGCTGATGATGTTGACTCGTCGGTGTGGTGAACCCCTGTGGCCAATTTTTGCTCCACACGCTTCATTGCGGCTACCAGTTGCTACAATGAATCTTTGGAGCAAGTTGAACACAAATTGATTGTACCACCCTTCAATTTCTGCGTATAATGGTGAACAAGCCTAGAAACATTACCGCAACAAAACAACAGCCACCCACCACACGCCTCAACAAATTTATTTGCTTGCTCACTTTTTCACCACTTCCATCATTTCGCTGGCTCGATTCATCAACGGAGTCGTGCTGTATAATGAAGTGGATATAAAATACGAGGCAACGCCCCGTGCAAAGCCGCGCTCTTTCATCTTGCTAGACCAGACGAGCGGTACTGAGACTGCCAGCTTCTTTCAAGATAGCGTCTTTATCTCCCTGCCGTTCGTTTCATCAAAGCACTTATTGACGTAATGCATCTATCTCTATTTGCACTCCCTGCCATCCTCTACGCGCAGCACTCTGCTGCTAGCACTCTGGGCATTGTTGATGTTGGGGACCAATGCATGATATGGTCAAATGGCAACCATGGCTGCACGGGTCATTCAAATCCATTTGCCCTGCCAAATGAAGAAGACTGTTCAAGTAAGAGCCCTCATATAATCATTTTATGATCGGTCGGCTGACGAATCTCTAGAATTGGGCGGAGCAGTCAATGGCACCAGCCGCGACTTGCCAATGGTGTCCGTCGAGGCATGTAGTACAGCAGAGGGCCTGCCAGCGGTGTGGATCCTTTTGGAAAAGACCGGTCGGGTCACTTTTTTCAACAAGCAAGGAAACATCTCGGCTTGTACATTGAGTGACGGACTGAGGGTTGGCAGCACATGCGATGCTGTGGCTCCAGAAGCTCTTTGGAATCCGACTCTATATTGAAAAAGGTTCGCACTTTGCCAGCCAAGATTTTCTCTCACAGAAATTGTAACAAGATCTCCGGGAGAAAGAAACTCCAAGCGCCAAGTCTGCTTCTACAGGGCCAATGAGACTGTCAACGGAAATGTGACCGATTTGTGTGGGAATAGAGAGAGTCTCAAAACTATTAAAGATCTCTTGGGTCCAACACCGGCCATGATCGGCTGGCAAGCCAGACAGGCCAAGCGATTCGGATGTTTTGACCCCATCGCAATGGTCATTTGTTATTTATATCTCTGCTCTGCAGTCAATTCTTTACCTTCGCATGGCCCTCATGGTCGTACCTCTTTGATGCTTTGGAAATCCAACTCCGTCCATTTTTGCACACCATCTCCAAATGTGATACCTCTTATTAAAATTCCCCGCTGACTCTTTTTTGACAGCCCTAAATTGAAGGTAAGCCGGAACCGCCACTTGAACTGATTTTGCTTTTGCTTTTTTTTTCTTGTAGAAATATTGACTCGCGTGCTCTGATGTTGACCGTGCAAGCTCCTAAGGGCAAATCCAAAGATGAAACTAGAGTTGAGGCAAGGGCTGCAATCAACATGCGCACGAGCATGTTGACCCTCAGGGTTTAGAATGTGATGTCCCGATAGCATCGACCAGGGTGTGGAATTCAAATTCTGTGCGGTTCGGCAGACCGGCCACAAACCGAAGACCAACCAGATTACGGCGAGAGAAAGAAAACGAGACGCATCCGCATCATCGCCTCGAGAATAGTGCTTCTACTCAGAACCATCTCATAATTGTTGAGATGGACGTCTGCGGAAATGGATCCCGATTCCTTAGTAGTCAAAGCCTGCCTGAATTCAAGCTGATTTACCGATTTGACTGTCTTTCAAACAACTTGTGCCAGGTATTCATGGACTGGATGAGTTGACGCATAACCCGCATAATCACATCAGTGCACATGGCGGACGAATATTGACCCGGACTCGACGGCGTGCACGTAGAGATATTATGAACACACACCCGGTCCTATCTGTTCCACATCTTCTACCGGTGTGTTCAATTGACAATAGCGAGTTGATGTGGCATCTGTGGCCCAAGGTTCTAAGGCCCCGGGAACCTGAGGACCGGAAGAGGACCATCGGGATCTCATGTGCAGTTGGACTGCGCGAAAGTAGACCATCTACAAGTTGCATGATTATGCGCTGTGGCTATGTAAATTAAGTAGCCATTCGTCTGTTTGAGGTGGCAAGCAAGGTTGGTCAAATGATCCATCGGACAATGATCAATTTGGTAGCAATAGATCTGCCCTGGCTCCGAGGAGCTTTCGGCTGGACTATTGGGATTTGCAAAAAACGATGTAGGATCTGCAGCTTCATACCGCCTTCAGAGAGCAAAGCGCCTAGACAACGAGGGCACAAAACTCAGTTCTTCGGCAAGCTTCACTTAGAAAAGGCACTGATTCATCGCTTTCAAACATAGTGCGCAGTAACAGGCCACGTTTTCGGCAATTCAAGACGGCCATCACGCCGTTGACATTTTCGGATCAAGAAGTTTGTCTTCTGTGTCGGGAATCTTCTTTAATTTCGAATATTCAAGGATCCGAGGAACTAGTAAGCCACATGAAGTTGTCGGCAGGTCATGTGCGTCTCCGGGTGAATACTATTGCCGAGGCCGCGATCAGCTGACGTCCGCCAACAACAACAACACTAAACCGCCGACCGGGACCTAGCATGTCACAACTGTCTTAGGGACCCGGTTTTATTTATTTTATCTACAAATACATGGCCAGTCCCAATCTTCCAGATTACCAAACTCTCTATCTGCAGGCGGAAGAGAGACGGAGGCAGGCAGAAAAGCGCGAGAAACAGGAAGCAGAAGGGAGGCGACAGGCAGAAGAGCGCGAGAAGCAGGCAGAAGAGCGCGAGAAGCAGGAAGCAGAAGGGAGGCGGCAGGAAGCAGAAGGGAGGCGGCAGGCAGAAGAGCGCGAGAAGCAGGCAGAAGAGCGCACCCGACAGACCACTTTTACTGAGCTCATTCAGCACTGCCATGTCCTTCTCTCCCGGTCACTGAGAGTCGATTCACCATCTCGCTCAACAACTGGAAAAATACCTCTTCCCAAGGGAAAACACTGCCCCACTCGATTGGAACACTGGACCGACTGTCCGAAACAGCTCTCGGAAGTCTACGAGTCCGTGTGCCGACATCTTTGCCCGGAGCGGGAACCGGAGCCTCGTCTGTTTTCGCCTGTCGCTGAAATAGAAGGGCTTGGCCGTCGATTTGCTCGCAGCCCACTGAGCAGCGAGCAAGAACTTGAGGCCTACGAGCGATTTGGCGTTGAGGAACACGTCCACGATATTATAACTGAGCTTTGCAAACTGCCAGCTGCTCGTGAGGAGTTCGGGCTCGGAGATGGAATCCAGTTCAGCAATCATAAGAATTCCTTGAACGAGACTGAACCCATGGAAGTTGAGGCAGACCAACTACCCCGCACAAGTCGACCACGACCTGACCAGTTCTGCATCAACCGTGTCGACGGTAACTTGACCACCATTCTGACGACTGTCGAGTACAAGCCACCTCACAAGCTGCCTTCTGAAACCATGCGCATGGGACTTCGACCAATGGACCTATGGAAGTATATGGTCCGAGCCAATAAAACATCAACTGACCAGGAAAAAAAGGCGAGGCACAACGCGGAGCGACTCGTCTGCTCCGCCATTGTGCAGGAATACCATGTGATGATTCAGGAAGGACTCGAATATTCATATCTGACAAATGGGCTTACCCGTGTTCTCCTCCGTGTTCCGCCCGACCAGCCTAGCACGCTCTACTACTTTCTCTGTGATCCTCACAGCGAAATGACCCCAGAAAGCGATATTGCTTCCCGACTATGGAAATCCTCTGTTGCGAGGGTACTGTGTCTTTGTTTATTGGCGTTTCGTTCACCTACCCGAGGGCAAGAATGGAGAAACCGAGCGCACCCAGATCTTCACAAATGGCAAACAAGCTTTGACCACACGCGCTCACAAATCCCAGGAAAAGAGTTGCAGCAGATCCCCCACTCCGATAGCACCAACCCCGAATTCTCGAGCCCAGAGACTGGCTCATCCTATGCACTACCATCGTCATCTCCGTTACCAGCTCCCTCAGAGATCCGTCGAATCCCTACACGATCTCAAGCGAGCTGTGCACCTTCGGAGGTTCGACCGCGGTCGCAGTCACCTGGCTCGTCCGGCTCCGACACAAATCAGGCAGCCGGCCATAAGCGGAGGATCAGTCAGGTCACATCTTCACCGTCCGCTCGGCGGTCAGGTCGCCAGCAAAGGGCAGGGCACGGCCAAGACGACCATTCTCAGCGCCGCGCCGCGCAATTCTGCACGCAGCGGTGCTTACTTGGTTTGCAGACCAGAAATGATCTGGATGAGCTGTGTCCAAACGTGGATCATCATCGCCGAGGCCAGACCGATCCGACTCAGCATCCGATATCGACCGAGGACTTGATGCTCTCATTGAAAAGCCAGCTGGACGAAGACATGGATCGTTGCATACCCTTCGGCGATTGCGGCTCGTACGGCGCTCCATTCAAACTTACATGCATGAAATATGGCTACACGGTTATCGGGAAAGGCACCACTTTGGGGTTGTGGAAAGAAGTTTCCCGCGAAGCGGAGGTGTATCGAGTGCTGCACAAGGCCCAAGGATCTGCTGTGCCTGTTTTCTTGGGTACTATTGACTTGGCAAAAATCTATTTTCTTCATGGCGCACAAATCCGCCACATGCTCGTCATGGGCTGGGGCGGTGAGTGTACTGCGACGATGGAGCTGACGGAACGGCTTCACCGCGCGATTCATAAATCGAACAAGGAGATAAAAGCTCTCGGGATAATACATGAAGATCTCAGGCGAGAAAATGTCCTTTGGAGTGAAGAGCTCGGGCGTGCTTTGATCATCGACTTTCACCGTTCGACTCTGAGATGCCGACCCGCCAAGCAGCGACGGGGTGTCGCAAAACGACGACCATGTCGAGTGGAGGCAGGAGATGTAAAACGTCTTCGTGTGTCATGAGAAGAAATTTCTCTTTCGACCTGTTAAATAAGCGAATTTGCTCGTTCAGTTTTCGTCCATTTATCCAGAAGCGAAGTGCACTCCTTTTATCTATGCCCTGGTACGACCGAATTGTCGTGCAAGCCGGGTTAACGGGAGGCTGTATAGGCTGTATTTCGACGACGTCCTCTGTGGAAGCATCTGGAACGCTCATTTGATGCCAACTTCTCCGAGGCCGTCTGTCAAGATGACAAACGATTTACTGGTTAGCACTGAACACGTCTAATAGAATGATCGATTATTTAAAAATCAGTAGATCAATTTTAGGTGTGCAATCGAGCTCTTGTTTGATACGACCGAATGTGCTCTCAGAATGCCATCACATAATACAGCCATTTCGGAAATGCGCCTACGGAATGAAAAACCACGATTCGTTTAGGACATTAAAGTTTTGTGTTGTGAGAAGTACGTTACTTGACAGAGAGGGCGGAGAATTTCTACGACGCCGGTTTTGGTGGGTTTGCACGCAATGCAGCAAGCTATAGAATTGAGATCCACTGTTGTCACCAAATATACAATAAACCAGCCGTCAGCCTCGGACAATATTTTGCGGAAAGGTAGCAAGAAGCCAATTGAAAATGTCAAGTCGTCTGCGAATCACGGCCCGAGCAAGCGGGCTGACACCTCGATGGTCAGGTACGTTGGTCTGAGCCCGCGGAAATTCTGCAAGACGGCGAATCCGCTGCAAGTTGCAGGTGTTCACTGCGTGCCAGAGCGCCGAGCGACCGACGCAGTCAAGCCATTCGGGCCGAATGTCTTTATGCGATAACAGAGAATCGAGTATCTGGCTGCTATTGGGCTGGTCGCTCCCGTAGATCTTGGCAGCCAGCAGAAGTGCAGTATCGCCCTTCCTGTCTCGAGCATTGATGTCGACATCAGCAGCTTCCCCCTCGACGGAGGACCAATCACTCTCTTGCAAGGGCAGCTAATCCGCGGATCGGATCTCTGTTGCCAAAAGTCTGTGATATTTCAAATCTCATCTGCCCCAACCGACTTCCCAAGCAACAAAGACCTGTTCCATCTGTACTCTGACGGCCCGTCAAGAATAGGTTTGTGGATCGTGTCTGGACCTTTTTAAATCCTTCCAAATTCTTCTCCGGGCCACATTTAGAACCTCCACGATCTACTGTCCCGCGGGTCGCCGCATGGATCTGCATCGCAGTACCGTACCTGCGTCGGTTCACGTTCATGCGCGGTGTTTGATTGGTACAACCGGCGCTTCTTGTGTCCAGGGTTTCATCAATGTGACAGTAGCGTTGCAATCTTGAGAGGGGGTGGCTATCATGAGAACCTAGCTCGTGAGCCACGGTAGAAATGATTTAGTTTTCCCGGAAACTGGGCTCAGGTTTCTATTCTGGGCTTTCCAACAAGGGCTAGACTTTTGATTTCCGTCAAAGATAGAAAGCCAACACCTTGGATTTGGGGAAGGTGTTGGCTTTAGGGGTATGTTCATAGTGTCTGTACCGAGTCGCAGCCACGTTAGAACACGGAAGTATAATTGATCCGGGCCGATATGGGAACTCGGAAGTTGGTCACCTCCTGCATACCTTATCCATCGGAGCCCAAGTGTCACTAGCCCACGTGTCCAGTGAGTCCCCGTCGATATCGCAGCTGTTCTTATTTTGCAATTTACCGATTATTCATTGCTTAGATTTAGTTGTTATGCCCCCCGAAAGAACAACGAGAAGGTGCCTTCGTACTGGAAGGCCAAAAAGGGTGAAAATCGAACCCTCGGTCTCATCAGAGAGCAGTGGAGAGGATATACCCTTTGCACCCAGCTCAGAAGCCTCAGTTAGATCAGAAGCCTCAGCTACTGCTCTTGATCCCGACTCTGATGATAACGATGGTGATAACGTATCGGAGGCAACCGTTCTTACGTCAACTCGGCCGGGAGGAATAAGCCATCAACAGAAGACGATCAAGAAAGAGTTATGGGAACTTCTTGATTCTTGGTTGAACAAAAATCCCGGTGAAATGCCACCGTGTGCTTTGCGTGCCGATTACAACCCAATACCCTCTGAAATCCCGAAATCCGTCATTGGTACACAGATATATTGATCAGCCATTCACAATGTGATGTTTTGGTGCCCAGCCAGCAGTCACTTGCCATCTTATGCGGGGCTTTGCGTTTGTACGGGGGATCAGTACGGGACCGGCTCGGTGCAAATCCTATTATCTAAGTTAATCAAGACAACATGATTCTATCAAAGGTGTCTCGAACAATTCATTGACCATGGTCTTGCAGTTTTTGTCCGCTACGTATTCATCCCCGAACAGAAAGTCCACCTATCAGAACCCTGTGTAGCAATCGGCCTTTCCTGGCGAGAAGGGGTGTTTAGTCACGAAAGACATAAAAACCAAGTGCATAATATACGTAAACAAAGAATCAATAATGCAATAACAGGTTCAATATCAGTCGTAGGGCAAAAAATCAACTAGCCCAGGGCAGTCCCGTAGTATGCATAATTTAAAGATTTCAAAATCTTCGGTGTTTTTCAGCATACAGGGTAGAAGATCATCTGTTTCTCCTTCTACCCGGTATAGAAGACCCCGTGGCTCCTTGCCATAGAATTTATCTGCTTCGCTAAAGACATCCTTGACTGTAGATGAAATAGTTAGATCCCATGGGCGGTATCTGGTGCCGTTAATGAATCGACATCTCGTGGAAGGAGTAGTGTCTACATTCCAAGATTAGAGGCATTGGTTGCGATGCAATGGGAAACTCACCGGCTGAGTATTGAGGCTTGGGCTCTCTGGTTCTTTTTGCGCGTGGTTTAGGTTGGATCGTTCTCGTCTCTGGGGCATCCTTGAACTCAACCTTGGCGGTGGATTGTGATTTTATTGTATTTCCTCCTAGCCATTTGAATAAATGCTTATAACGTCGACCGCCGCGCTTCATAACGAAAAATTGGTCGTCCCCAGCTTCCAGCATCAAGATACAAAAGTTAACCGGGCTTCCTTTCCGTTGGATATGCACACGAAAGACATAATAGTCGAAGTAAAAAAACTCAACATCATCCGGCAGTTGAGCAACTTGAGCCCCCATTTCACTGATCGGTTGTTCAGAATGATTGGTTTATCAGTGACGTGATGCAGGTGAGTAAATGAGCGAGGCTGACATCGTTAGTCGGGTAAATTTCCCGAGGATTCGGCTCGGTCAGGCCTTTCACTTTGAATGCGAATTGATGCATGAGTAACAAGGGTATGTATTCACCGTGACAACTCAATTTCATTCTTCGACAGGTACGCTTGTCGGAGGAGGCTTCCAAGTTTCCCAAGAGTCAGAATCAGTGATAGACAAGCAAATCCAACTCACATAGTATTAAGAAATGTTGTAATTTGGAGGTATTACCTGTGTTTTATTCTAGATGGAGAGGTGAGGCTATATATACAGCACGGAGCCAAATTGATTGGAAATCAACTTGGTTGTCTCCGTAGACACCTCGGAGCTAATACCGACGGTGCGGCTTGCTTCCTGGTCTGCACCAGCCTCATATCACAAGAAGAATTACCATATACGCGGGGCGGCCGGGGATAGCCGCAAAGCCTTTAAAGTTGGTCCTTCTATATATGCCCTCTGGAAACGTTACACCGCCTCTACAGCTGAAGATTGATGGTACTGGGAGTACAAAGTACCATGGTGAGCTTCTGGCCGCCGGTAGTAACGCCGGTGATAGAATTCTGTGCTCTAGAGACACCAGCGAACGCGTCTATGAAAATAATGGACTTCATGGTAGGAATAGAATGCAAGACAATATTGACGAAGTGATGTAGTGATCAGGGCTGCTCAAAACTGCCGTCCTCCCACGCACCACGTTGACTGCGAGATAGGAGGAAAACTTGTTCTTCCAGATTTCAGAGGCTTAAGCGAAAGCTTCATGAATTCAAATATTCTTTCTCAGTATCAGTCGATCAAAGCCTCTCCCAGAGATACCTACCGCCGCTTCTGACTTGGAACGCACACGACGATCAGCCGCCCCATCCCCAGAGGCGTCCCCCAATGAAGCTAATAGATCATAAAAATGGGACGAAGGCACCTCGATCAGTTTGGACCCACTACCGCGAACATTCACAAAGCAGACTGAAACTAAACTCTTCTTAGTTCCACAACCTGTCGGGTCGTCGTGCGAGAACAAAGAGCCTTCAGGTGGCCATTTCGTGCGAAACTCGTTCGTGAGGGAAGTTGAGAGACCGCACTGCGTGGACGAGTAACAAACTTTCGTCATTCGTGAATGTCATGGTTTGTACTGGATGCATGTAACACACTGCACATTTGAAGACGCTTGTCGTCTGGAGAACGTCCGGATCCTCGATCTTCACGGCTCGGGCCAACCTAGGGGTATGTCGCTAGTTTGGCTTCTTCGCCAGGCGGCCTCTTCGGGCTTTGATAAAGACTCATTGGGGCAAACGGCTGTGGCGACATTGTGGGACATGCTGGTTGGCCATTGATGTACCAATAGAGTCGAATTATGAGGTTCCGAGTGAACCGTGACATCTTTGGCTTGATCCAACAGATGCAAAAATCGGGTGGCCCACACTTTTGGCCGACAGCGATGGCGTCTGGACTCTAAACAAAATAACCGCTTTGCAGCCAAGGAAAGTCCCTGCGCTGGTGGATACGCGAAAGCAGGGTTTTGGAGTAGCTGAAAGCACAATACTCCATTTATCCAGGAGTCAAGCGGCACAGTGTTTTGACAATGATTCCCTTCATCTCCTGCCCATATGCACCGCTCACGGTGCAAGGGATCACCCAATACTTGGCCCAATACACATTGTAGATGAGCAGGATTGCAGGACATGATGAAAAAGTAAATGTATAAGCGTCTCGGGTCAATCGCGAGGTTTGCATGTAATCAGCTGGAGAAGATATTATTGTTGAGCTGATATCTGTGATCATGTAGGGAGATTATAATATATATAAGCTTTAGAAAGTATATAGTAGGCTTTTCATCTTGCTCTTTCGCCAGTACATGCCCGCGCAGAAGAGGTGTGGCTTAGCTAGTTCCCAGCACTCCTCATCTTGTTCCTGAAAAGCGGTTATTATTCCCTGGGAGCTCTAGCCACATTTGTCGGGATACGCGCGAGGCATACACAATGAGTGGAGATACGATATGCGGGACTCACATGGCATCTGGGTTCACTGGGATGTATCCACGACTTTCCCCTTACAACTGGGCCTCAAGATCCGAGAAACCGGCAAATAATTCATATAGCAGTGTAGCAATAGAGCCTAGGAGACCCACTTTAAGGGCGAACATACCACATGTCGTATCCAGAGCCTTCGGTCTTGGACCAATCATGACCCAGCACGCTTGTCGAAATGCCCCTGGGAAACTTGCAGTTTGCCAGCTACCCCATTCCGCGAATGCATGGTCCCAATGCACGGCCCACTGAATCCAAAGAGTGATCTAGAATGAGACATCCTTCTTGCGCCTATTGATCACCGGTATAGCGGTAGATACTGCATAGCAGTGCATTCTTCGACATCTTCACTGTTTCAAGGGAGAAATTTCACGTCAGCAGCCATGACGCGAGTAAGTATAGATCTCATGATGGCATATAAAGCTGGCGAGGGAACGCTGCGGAGATTGCGCAACATCAATACCAATTCGAGTCATTTTCTGCCTTTGTCATCAGCTCAATGTCTTCTGTACTGCCTTGGAACCCATTTGCTGTCTGCGGGATCCCTCACGGTGGTCCTGTGCCCTGTTGCGGGGTGACGAAGAAAGGCCAGCCGTGCAAAAACTCTGTCAAGGTTCAAGACACCAAGATCGGCCATCAAAAGTTGACCACTCTCGCCAGAGAGCCATTTGACTTGTCAACTTTGCATTCAAAGCTCTGTGCTATTGCTAGAGTCTTCCTCTGCGCGAGATGGCACCGGCAACGGCAGGCCGACCAAGTTGGCCAGCAGTGGTATGAAGCAGCCGTCCGCAACCAGGCGCGAGTGCCGCATGGCTATAGAGTTGCCGCTCCATCCATTGCGCATCCGGGCCAGCGTCAGATGTCGTCAGTCTCCAGGAGTCACCCTGCACCAGGCAACACCGACAGGTCACCTCACGGGCTCAGACAAGACCCACCGGTGCCGCTGTCAACCAACCCCGAGCCAGTGCAACCATTCAATCCATTTGTGACTTCCACAATGCTGCGGACAAACAGTGTTCCATGGCATGTTCCGCTGGCTCAACCAGCTATCCTAACATCGGTCGCTAACATCTGGGCTGGCGTCCAAGACTTGACGCTCAAGGATCTCACTCTGAGCGATGAGGTCGACGACATCCACTGTGTATTTTGTCTGGCCGAGGATGAAGATCTTGCAAATGAGAGTGTGATCTTGCGCTGTCAGTGCAAGGCGCTTTACCACCTGGCCTGCGCGGAAGAGTGGCTGGAAAAACGAAGTGCAGGTTTTGGGACGTCATGCTGTGTGTGGTAAGTAGGGCTGATTCCAATTATGCAATACCCAAGATGCTGATCAATACAGTCGAAACGAAGGGCCTTTAGACGCCTTGATTCGCCCAATACGAGTCCAATCGTCGGATGCCGAGACGCGTCATATCCACACGGCAACTGAATCATCTCCCGAGAGAGAACTTGCCACTATCAGGAATTCATCACCAAATGACCCGGGTCAGAGTCAGCCACGTCTGCGGTCAGTGGGACCCCAAGGGAGACCAGTCGAGCAGAGTGTGGAGAATGGCCCCCGTCGCTCGGCTAGGTTAGGAGCTCATCTACCACGAGGCCCTTCTACGTCTGCACCACCCCGCCGGTCAGCACGACTAAATTCCACTCGAAGGTGATCTTAGTTTACAGCAGTGTGACTGGAATGAGAAATTAGTGAAGCGACTGTCAATCATGCATGAATACACGTGACCAGACGCTCCGCATTCGGACCAGCAACACAGAGCATAGCCGTGATATTGAGTTTTAGAGCAAGTTTAGAAATTATACGAATGAAGTTCTGAACGTCCAAACTCACAGAGCACCAAAACCACGCGACCTTTTCATCTTTGCAAGTACTAGATGCCAATGCACCCCCAAAACCTGTTGGCAGTTTCACTTTAATTTAGATATGCCTTAGATCGAAACTGTGCGGGTGGATAATATTTCTTTTTGCTTCTTCGCGCTACGTCTTGTATCTAGAGTCAACTATAGTTGTCCTTAATATTGATTATTCATCTTGAAACACTATCCACCTCTATGTATACGTGAGACCCTCACAATCTCAAGGAAAATGAAGATCTACCCCTGGGATCTTTGCTCTACGTTCCTGACTGAATACAGACTGGCCCTGGGAACACATTGGTCAGATCTGGGACCTGATGCGCTCCTAGGACCCTACTTCTGGATCCTAGAGTCAATATCTTGCCTCCTGGGGCCGCGGAAAGCGCCTTCACCGGACATGCGCACAAATATGACACATTGGACCACCCTCAGAAGGCTTGGCTATCTATAGCTCAGGAACCACTTATGATTATAGGAATTAATAACGCTGTCAACAGGAACATGAATTTGGCTCCTCGAAGGGGAAATAAAAGGGCCCAGAAGCTACATCGGGTTTCCTGGGGTCTATTTGACCCCTAGAAGCTGCTTATATGCTCCCAGAAACCGCACTAAAGTTTCCGGGAGCAAGAGAAATCCCAGGGCCAGGACGTGCGTGGGGCTGATAGAGCTGTCAGCCGGAGCGTAATTGGTTTATTCACAGTGGGGATCGGGAGTCTTGTTACGTACGACTTTCTGGGGCTGTGGTGCCTGGGCTGCTCACATTTCCCTAGCGTTAGGGTTTGAAGCCTTAATGACCACCAGGGCTGTTAGATTAGATATTTACCCAGGGCAGGTATTCAACCATTACTAGACCTCGCCAAAGTCCAATTGACCCATCGATGGACATGTCCAAACCGGTCCATGGGCGGGTTTGGACACCTTTTTGGTGTCCAGTGGGCGGGCCGAGGGGCCCCCGTCCGCCCACCTGGACGTCCTGGACAGTCCAATGGGTCAAAAGCGGGGACATTGTAATGTGCATAGAGTTATGTAGAATTTGCTGTATTTAACGGTATCTAGTTTACGCCTGTAGATAAATTCTTGTAGCTGCCATTGTATTTGTGTGCGTATTCCTTTGTGTGTTCTAGATTGTGGAACTTGTTTCTTAATATACATCATATCCCCTTAAACGTTTAGAAGGTCTACATACTCTCCCTGATGAGCGCTTTAGGGAGTGATCCCTTGGTAAAGGATGCTCACCATCATCATCATCACCCGATTCTCTGGTAATTCCTAAAACCTCTTCTCCCTCGCTAGAAGAACCCTGTAAAAGATCCAACTGCTCCCGGCCAGAATCAAGCCCAGTAGCCACATGTGCATTGATTTCAACTTCTTTAGATTCAATCCGTGGATCCTCCTCGTCATCGCTGATAGGATCAAGGTTTTCTTGTGGATGCTGGACATCCTTCTCTTCATCCGCTGTTTCTCTCTCTTCCCTCGTGAAGGATTGCCTAAAGGTTTCTAGTTCTTCCTCCCCGAGGTCAAACTTAGTTGCACACATATACATCACCAGATCCCGTATCGTTGTAGGCTTCAGTGATCCTCGACGATAGTGACAGATATCCCGAGCAGAATTAAACAATCGCTCAACGTCCGCACCCGTTGCAGGGATAGATAGAACATCTCGTGCAACGCTTGCGAGCATCGGAAATTCATGCTGATGGCCTTTCCAGAAGGAACATGGATCAATTGAAGTAGTGCCTAGATAATTCAGTTTAGCTACATTCACTTTAGAATCAAACCGGGTAAAGACTTACCACTCTCAAGATAATTCTCAACCTCGTTATTGTGGCGAGGTAGTGGCTTTTGGTTCGAACCGACCTGCGCGATGAGTGTTGCGAGCTGTGAACCCTGATCCAATGATGCCTGGCTATTTGAGAATGCTTGGCTATTGGATATTCGCTCGTGATAGGGTCGAACATAGTCTTTAAGACTTTGTCGATATCTCTCACGCGATGCGAACTTATTCTCTGCCCATTCGTCACGCGAAAAGAACTGCAATTTGTGCTGTGGTGCAAGTATTGTACCAATCGCGTAAAGATCACCATGAGCTTTAGTCGTGCTACCATAATAAGCTGCAAGCTTTTCCTTTCCCGCCAGAATTGCAAAAAGCATTGATTGCTTCCAAGGGACTCTCTTTTGTTGAAGTTGGTGTATCGATTTTTCAAGATGCCCAAAAAGAGAGTGATAGATCTCGAAGACGATATGGATAGTCACCTCCTTGGTTTGGCAGAGAATAGTGGTAAATTGGAAAAAAGGTTGGGTCAAACACAGTAGGTAGTCGATTTGTCGCCATTCGTCCCGATCTAACGTGAACTGCGTATACTGATTTTAAGAGCAGTATTTGTTAAACACTAGCTGTAATCTCTTTGCGCGTCGAAGCATCAGGAAAGTAGAGTTCCAGCGGGTTTTGACATCCTGGATTGGCAAAAGCTTTGTGCCTTCAATCTGGAGACTTCGAAATGTATCACGACGCTGAGGGCTAGCGTTAATAAAAACCGCTAGGCCCCGAACCTGTAAAATTAGTTAGTGTTAGATTTTGCGAGATAATTGGATTCTAACCTTGCTAAGGGTAGAAATTATACCCTTCCTTTGACTAGCACGGAGGGATTGGGACCGGTTTTCAGACCATTCTCTCTGTGTAGCCTCATTCACTGGTTCAAGCTTCATATAACCGAGAAGACTCTTGAGACTCAGTTGAATAACATGAGCAATACATGGAACTCGGATAATCGGTGTTGTAGTGCTGATATTAAGCGACTCCAATTGCTCATGCACTCTACCTACTAACGTTTGGTTATTTGAAGCGTTATCTGTTGTCACAGCCAACACTCGTTCAGCCAATTGATATCGCTGAAGAACCTCAAAAAGAACGGTACCAAGATTAACGCCAGTGTGGGATCCATGAAGTGGTTCAAACCCGAGGAGAAGCTCACGGTATTTCCATTTATCATCAATAAAGTAGCCAGTGATAGCCATAAATGCTTGTTGAAAAGGAGAGGTCCAGCAGTCTAGTGCAATAGACATTTTGGCCTCGGCGGGTAGCTTCTTGAGTACACATTGGTGTCTTTCCTGAACTGTATCTCGAAGCCGGCACTGTATTGTTTTTTGCCGAAGGGAACTCAAGAGGCAAAGAGGACGACTGGGCTCGCTGAAGTAACCTCTGGAATAATGGGTTTTCGATGATCAGGAAAGGGAGTCGTAGACCAGTAATAGCTGTGAGGATATCTTGCTGCCATAGTTCTTTTGTAAAAGACTCGCGTTTCTCGTGGGCTGGATAATCGCGCGCCTGTTCATAAACGATAGACATTAATATCGAGGCAATCTACCTTTTGCCTTCCAGTGTATTCCTTACCTGGCGGGCAAAAAGTTCTTGAAGAGAGCTATTTCCGGCAACCCGATTGCTAAGTCTCTGGCACTTCTCTCCTCTGAGATGCCTTGCCATTGGGGTAGTTCCATTCAACTTGCGGCTTGGATGATCAAGAAGCAGACCGCATTTTTGGCATACTATCTTTGGGTCCCCAGTCACAGTATGTGCTACCTGCTTAAAGCTATTCCATGCCTCTGAATGACTTCGGGATCGATCCCAGAAGCTCTTATTCCTTTCACGAAGCTCATTTCCGTGGATAGTTTGAAGCCACCAGAAAATAAAATCCTCTTTGCTCATTTCGGAGTAAACAATCCAGTCGTTTCCGAATCGCTCAAGGGAGGAGGAGATCATAGGATGTAATAGTTCGGAGGCTGGTGTTGATTCAATGGTTTGCTGACTGGACTCTAGGTCAGACGGAAAGAGGTCTAGACCGTAGCTACCGTGGAAAGACGATGAGGCGAGGTCGGTGTCTTGAGACATGATCCAAGAGTATGGGGTTTTTATGGGGGAAAAGAAAGAAAAGACTCCCTGAATCTCATAGATTTGGGTGATTTTGCCGGTTATGACCGTCTGTCTACCTAAAGAAATAAAATCTGATACATCGCGCATGAACGCTATGGCCTCCAACTTCTATGAATTGCGATTGGATTGGTGGTGGGAGACATGCATATTTAGCGTGGGCGGACTTTGGACTGTCCAGAGTCTGCCCAAATACCCGGAAAATTTGCTTGAAGGACATGTCCCCTTCTACATTATTATTTTATAAAGTGTTGTGATATGGGGCTTGTGCAGATCAGGAACCAAGCCGCACTGTCGGAATTAGCTCCGAAGTGTCTATACAGACGACCAAGTTGATTGGAAATCAACTTGGCTAATTGTTGTATATATAGGCTCATGTATCCCTCTGAAATATAATACAATTCATACCTCTGAACTACAACAGGTTATGAGCCCGGGAGCAAAATCTCGGGTGCCGTCTCTACTCATCCGAGAATCATCTTGACCATCTTGATCTTGATTATATATCTACCCCGCTTTCTCTATCCTCACTATGTCTGCTCTGGTCCATGACTCGCCCGACCG
>HG814412.1:0-23078 GCA_000576735.1 Penicillium fuscoglaucum FM041
CACTCAATATTGCACGGTCCCAAGCAGTTCCCAACAATGACCTGCCAGCGAATATAGGGAGACACGCAAAACGAGTTGATGCAGCACCCCCAGGCAAACACACCCGGCAGCTGTATGACCGATTATCGTGGAAAGAAGCGAGCGTGCTGGCTCAACTCCGAACCGGCATGGCAAGACTCAATGGATATCTCTATCGAATCAACGTAGCAGACACGGACCAGTGTGCGTGTGGACAAGCGCGAGAGACCGTGGAGCACTTCCTATTTCGATGTCAAAAATGGACGGCGCACCGGACGAAACTACTACAATGTACCAACACCCACCGAGGAAATATATCCTTCTTCCTAGGAGGAAAGTCGCCTTCCGATGGTCAGAAGTGGACGCCGAACATAGAGGCGGTACGGGCCTCAATACGATTCGCCATCGCCACGGGCCGACTCGAAGCCACCTAATCATGCCGATGAACATAAATCCCCCCCCTTTTCGCCGATCTAACCCACCAACCACCTCGTGTTACAGATGGTAGACGCGCTTCAACTGCCGAAAATAGGATGTTGAACACTTGAAGAAGCGCCTTCAAGCCAGCCTACTAACAAAAATTACTAACCCACGAGGATCCGCTGCGACACGGACATCTGAGATGACATATATTGCAAGTCTTTATGTATGGGCTCTGAGGAGACACAGTACTATATATATTATGACATGTATAGTAGATCAGAGATAGTTGCCCTTTCTGCTTACCCGCCGGGCGTTAATAAATTGTGCGTGTGTGTATAATTTATATTCACTCCATTCTTTTCGAAAGACAAGAGCCTGCGCCTTGAGCAAGTAGAGAATATCGTAAGCCAAGTCACCTTGAATAACAGAACCTATAAGTTCAGGGAACGGAGGTTTTTCTGTTGGATCATATCATGTACGGAGTCCATCGTCGTTTTCAATAAGGATGTGTCGGTAGCGTTGGTGTAATGTATGTATATTTCACGACCACGTGTCCGGTTGATGCCGCGAAAACGGTCGGCAAAATATGCAGCAGCATCACCAAAGTCCTTATTCGAGCCATTGAAATCTGGAAAATATGCAGAGACAGGCGAAATGGCAAGCTTTTCCTTGAATAGATCAATCTTGTTCAAGAACAGAATTACGGGTTTGCGTTTGAACCATTTGCCGTTGGCCAACGAGTCGAAGAGCATCATCGCGTCGTGCATTTGGTTCTGGAAGAGTAATGTGACATTAGAGATTTCAATCAGATAGTAGGGTCAAGCAACACACATACAGCATTATGGTCTTCAACCAGGCACTGGTCGTAGCCGGATAGCGCAGCCACAAAAATAAGACACCCAACATCCTCGAAGCAATGGATCCACTTCTTTCGCTCTGATCGTTGTCCACCCACGTCTATCATCCGCCAATTCATATGGCCTAATTCAAAGTATGATTCGGTGATTCCTGTTGTTCTGAGCCGTGCTTGCAGCATGTCCTGATTGTCGGGGAGCCACCCGGGAGTAGAAATGCGATCAAAGGAATTATAGTAACTGACATCATTAATTAGCGTGATAATGATTGGACTAACTCAGTCAACTTACTAAAGCAGGTTATCGTGTAAAGCGAGACCGTGGCTCTGTCCGATGGCTTTCCGAACTCCTGAGCCCTCACGCATATCCCTCAATGCATCACAAACCGCTGTATCCAAACACGGTCTACCGGAGTCCACACCGGGCTCTGTTTTATCGATGAAGTTGCCCGATAACTGAAAATGGCCCTTGAATCAGATGAAAATAAAGGAAATAGGGGGATGAACGCAGCTAGGGGTATGAACTTACCCTGGCCCTCGTAGTCTCAAAATAAATATTCCTTGCACTCATGATATCGAATAATACTTTGAAGGCGACGATGATGCTAGAATAAATTACTGCTCGTGTCTGGCGGCGTTCATCCTCGGAAAACCCATCTGAGTAGATAATGCGCATTTGCTTGATTATTGTCGACTTTCCTGACTCACCGGCACCTAAAATCCGAATTAGTGGTGCCTCATGCGGAATAATCGTCTATACACGTACCAAGCAACAAGATCTTCATGGTCCTGGCCATGTTTTTCTTGTCGGATTTTAGGAGCTTCTCGATTGTAGCATTGCGCTGCAGTGCTTCATCATTTGCTGAGTCCGGCGCGGGTTTCAAGCTCAAACACCCCATAATGCCGTGGTTCAAGTACCTTATTGAATATCTGGAATCAAATCGTCAATTTAATTTGCCGATGCTCAAGACTTAAACGTTGGAGAGGCGAGTGAGTCAAGGTTTTGTAGGACTGAAACAGTCATATTCAGACAAGTTATGCGTACGTACCTTTCACTCGGCGAGGTCACGACCGTCGGCTCCCCTTCTTGGAGCGTGGGCCACTCAATCTAGACGCTTGTAGTAGTGACTTTGAAACTGTTGTCTGTGCCACTATCATGGATGAAGCACCCAGGCACGAAATTAGATTTATATAGCAGAGCAAAATGTGGAGTCGATTATGAACCCGCAGAATAATATTGTTTTCGGTATAAAAGGGAGGGGAGGGGGAAGGACGATTTTGGGTTGCAGCGGATCGACGTGGCAAGGCTCAAATAATCCATATGGAGAAATGGAGCATTTCGAGTGGAACCTCAAGAGTAGTAAAATGACGACCCTCTTTTGTTGACAGAATCCCTAGGGGTATCAATCGAGCAGAGTGGGTCCCGTCGCTCAGCCAGACTGGCAGGGGCCCACCCACCGCGAGATTCTTCTACCTCTGCATCGCTTCGCCGGTCGGCACGACTGAATTCCAATCAGCGTAGGTGCTTACAATTTACAGCAAACGCGCGACGGAAATGGGAAATTAGCGAAGCGGCTGTCAATCACACGTGACTCCATATTTTGGTGATATGGAGTTTTGGAGCAAGCTTAGCAACCAAATATGTTAAATTCTGAACGTCAAACCCCACAGAACACTACGCGATCACTTCATATTTGCAAGTGCTAGATGTCAATGTACCTTAAAATGCTATTCGAAGTCTGCTTCATTTCAAATATTTCTCGTTTGCGACTTGAAGATGCCCCTTTCAATCAGCGTGCCATATCGCAGTCTTTTCCGACTTGTCCACAGCATTGGAATCCGTGCGCGAATCCTCCAAGATGAGCTTCACGAGGTGTAGATCTCGGTCTCCGGAACCAGCCGCCGCTGACAGGGCAGTTTCACCATATCGTTGTTTCGACAGTTGATGTCCACTCGGTTGCCCTGCTGCAGCAGGAGATCAACCACCTTAGTTCTACCACACTTCGTAGCAAGCCAAAGCGGGGAATCTTCGTCCGGGCCCAGTGCATTACATCGAAGATCGTCTCTCCGAAGCAGCAGCTTCACCATAGCAACATTGCCGTCGCGTGCAGCGTGGCCAAGGGGTGTCCAACGGAAATCTCTGGGGATGTTTGGGTCTAACTCGGGGGTTTCGACAAGTCGTTCCACAAGCGAATAGCTCTGTCTGGCCACGGCATGAAAGAGAGGCGTAGTAGATAGACCGCTCTTCCAACCGACAGCATTGAGATCCACACCAGCCTCAGCTAGCAGTCGGAAGGAGATGTCATCATGCCCCAGTCCAGTAGACCACCAGAGGGGTGTGTTCCCGTCCATATCTTTGCAGTTGATATCGATGCCCGGGTTGGCTAAAAGCAAATTCACGATAGAAAGGTGATTTCGCTTGGTAGCAACATGAAGAGCA
The DNA here is from genome assembly GCA_000576735.1 of Penicillium fuscoglaucum FM041. Taxonomy (NCBI): domain Eukaryota; kingdom Fungi; phylum Ascomycota; class Eurotiomycetes; order Eurotiales; family Aspergillaceae; genus Penicillium; species Penicillium fuscoglaucum. The sequence continues at coordinate 3,735 of HG814412.1, forward strand.
GTAGACCCTGAAGGATCTTGTACCTGCAAATCAATGTTTTGCTGTTCACGAAACAGTCCCACGGCTGCCAAACGCCCCTGATCTGCCGCCTGATGTAAAGGAGTGTGTCCACGCCGGTTGGCGGCAATGACATCCGCACCAAATTCGAGGAGCAGATCTACCATTTGCGAGCGTCCATAATCAGCGACCAGACACAGTGGCAGCTCGGCACCGTTGATATCTATATCGTTCAGTAATGTTGTCCTGGAATAATGTGCTCTCAGATGCTTCAACAGGAGTCGTGTGATCGAAGCATTGTTTCGCATAATTGCACAGTTGAGCGGTGTGACTCGATCGCGATCCGCCGCCAGTGCATCTTGTCCGCTCTTCAGCAGCAACTTGACATCTGCCACATTGTATTTGGAGACGGCATGCCAAGTAGCTGTTGGATTGTAGGAGTCGCGAAGCTCGAACCTCGCTGGAGTTACTAAATTGCTTGTCTAAACATCAATGGGTCAGTCGTTGACTGCAAGACGATTCAATAGAAGGGGAGAATGCTACCATGATTGCATTGACAGATTGAGAGACACCTGGGATATGAGGCTCTGATGGCTGTTAACCAAAGTCGAAGAGGAATCGCTCCAGAAATGGATTCTTTCTTTGAAGCCTCGTGGAGCAGCCCCCCGGCCCTCTACTGTATGAGAAACTGCGAATCTTCTCCTTGCGGCGCGCGGAACTACCCCAGTTATCTTGGTCGGCGAAACATGGGTTTATAATTTTGTGAAACGACACCCTGTGATATCGAGTCGATTCTCGAGAAGATATAATTACGAGCGTGCGAAATGCGAAGACCCGAAAATCATTTGAGAGTAATTTGATCTTGTCCAAAAGACTATCCTTCAATTTGGAATCGACCCCGATGACGTTTATAACTTCGATGAGACCGGTTTCGCGATGGGGTTCGCTACGGCGAAGGTGATCACGAGGAGCGAATTCTACGGCCGGCGCTCGCTTTTACAACCTGGGAATCGTGAATGGGTGACTGCTGTTGAATGTACGAATGCTTCGGGTTGGGCCCTCCCTCCGTGTATTATCTTTCAAGGCAAAGTCTTTATTGAATCATGGTTCGATGGCCTTCCGGATAACTGGCGATTTGAAGTTAGTTCGAACGGTTGGACTTCTGATGAAATAGGAGTTCGCTGGCTTGAAAAACTCTTTATTCCTAGTACTCTTTATTCCTAGTACTCTTTATTCCTAGTACTTCTTTACGTACGAAGGGGGGGTATCGACTTTTAATACTTGACGGACATGGAAGCCATTTAACCCCGAATTCGAGACGAGGTTTGTTAGCAAAATAAGGTGACACGATCTGTATGCCTCCTCATTCGTCTCACCTTTTACAATCTCTTGTTATCGGCTGTTTTGCGGTTTTAAGAACGATCAAATGGTCGGCTTGTCGAGTCGAAAATGAGGCATAGCATCAACCATATCGACAAACTTGACTTCCTCGAAGCATACCCCCTCGCTCGAATTGAAGCCTTTGAATCGGAGACTATTAACAATAGCTTCAGAGCAGCTGGTTTAGTACCTTTTGCACCTGATCGAGTGATTTCGAAGCTTAATATTCAACTTCCAACCCTTAAAGAAAACCAGCTTAATTGAAGAGGTCCCTGCGAGCTCCATTCCCCAAATCTGGGTGTTGTACCTTTAATTTTCACGAGTGTCTTAAGTAGCGAGATGGGCCAGTACGCTCCCGGTAACGAGTAGACTGGCTTCCCGGGCTCCCGCAGGAGTACAATTCGCGCGCTTCTCCATCGCTGTGGGCGGTATCCTAGTTCAATCGACGACGTAAAATCCGAGTGACAATTTTTCCGAGATATTTCCAGAGACTTTTCCAGATCAGCGTGGGCAGACCGTCCTCGCCTGGTGCTGTTGTGCCTTGGGCAGCCTTGAGCGATCGATGAATTTTAATATCGGAGATTGGATGCCATCTGATCTCGGTGGGGGCGTGAGCAGGCGCTTCCTCTTGCGCAGGCGCCATCGACGGGAAGAACGAGCCCATGAACGCCTGAGCTTTCTCCGCGTTGTCAACTAGCTCCCTGTCGCCGACCTTGAGGGCCGAAATGCAGCCCTAGGGGTCTCGTGGTTTCATGTACGTCGTTGCTTCCATTATTTCCCTTCACCTGGTTCGTCTAGGAACTGCTTCCAATGGAATATCTTAGCCTTCTCAATGGTCCGAGTCCATGCCCGCCGCGACTGGCGCATGTCCTCGAACATAGCCAAGGTGCGGTAATCGGCTCGTCCGACTTCAGCGCAGCTCTCTTGCCACTTGCGCCGTAGGCAGTTCACATCTTTTTGTTGGGCTTTGAGGTGTGCAGTGAACCACCATTTGGAGTACGGGGAAGGTCTCAGATCGGTTGTGTGCTTGTCGACTGCATTCGCGATCGTGCTTTTATGTCTCTCAACGACAGTGTCTAGCGCCTCGGCTGAGTTTAACTCCCCCGGGTTGCTCAAAAAGCCCCTGGACCTCTGTTCCAATTTTCTCCCAGTCCGCTCGGCCGTACGCCTTTCTCGTCTTGGTGGTGGGGTTGCGCCGCGCTTGGAGGTACCATTCTGAATAAGTATTTCGGTGATCTGAACCATACTTGTCGTGGTAGAGGTGGCATTTTATGAGTAGGTCTGTCTGTTTGTCACCGTCTGGTCGATCGTGGATTTTCTCCCTGGGTGGCTTAACGACCAGAAGGTCGCGGTTCTCCGAGGGAGGCAGCTTTGAAGGTCATGATTATGGAAGAAATTGATTAGTTCGCCGGTGCCCTCGATGAATCGAGGTTGAATGTGGTTGCTCCCCCATGCTGGATGGTGGCGATTGAAGTCTCCGGCCAAAATAAGGCTAAAGGTTCTGCCGTCGTCACATTTAATGTCTTAAATCGTCTCGTAAATTTGCCGATAAGGTGGCTTCCTCGGCTGTTCCACCAGGCATGTGCATCGGTACGGGCGGAATGTAGACTGAGAAGATCAGGATCTGGGAGTCGGCCGTCCAGATCTTGATTGCCGTCAGATCCGGGTGGTTGCATCTCACTTATCGGTGAGAGGAGCTTGAGAGTTTGCGATTGAACATAGATAAGGCTTCGGCATCGAACCGAATCGCTCTCCACTGTGGATTGGTAGAGTCGCCACGCGCTGTGGTACATGTGTTTTGGTAGGCAGTAATCGACGGTTCCTGGATAGGACTAGTTGAAGAAGCCATGACGTATACCGTAGACCTGGAGAGGTTGAGGAAGCTGGATCTGATCAAGCCGGCGGGGTATCGCCGACGCCGAATCCGACCAACGGGAGGCGCCCACAGCGATGCAGTCTCTGTAAAACACCTGGACATAAAGAAATACTTGCCCAAAGGCGTCTGAATAGCTTCAATTTTATTGAAATCGCGTTGTGGGAAAAACCTTTATGATAGTAGTACGTATAATGGGTATGTATAATGGTGGGTCGACCACTCGCTTACATGGACCACTCGCTTGCCGAATACGTTATATCTAATGCACCGCCTGCTCCAATACTCCCGGAAGAGAAGCCCTGTTTCACCCCCTGTGCGTCGTCAAGTGTACTGTTCTAGATGTAACCAGAAAGGAAACCCTTTTAATAAAAGTCGTCAAGCATAATCTAGTTAAAATTTTTGTGGTGTTTTGGTTTTTTAAATGGTGTTATGAATTGAGATTATTGATGGGGTGCCCGCTCGCCTGGGAATCACGTTAATTGACGAATAACCCTGTCCTTAGTGTAAGATACCATCCCTCATCTCGACAGATACAATAATCGAAGTTCGTTCAGTGGAGTACGCAATTGTTAAAAATGATGAAAGGTGCACCACTGCCCTAGCTGGCCCTTGCACATGAATCATGAATGTGATATATCTGAGGCATGAATGCTGATATCACAACAGATTTAGTTCCCCATATATTTCGGGAATTAATTGAGAAGCTTGCGCTGGTCCCTTTGAGGCCATATACCAACACATCAACCATTCACCATGATATAATGCCCGGCGTGTTCCTCCTGTACTCCCAGCTCGTCAAAGCCCAATTCCTTAAAGACACTCTCTATGTGACTAACGGCCTTAGTATCAATTTTCAAGACATGCTCTTTCCCCCTCCATGACCACCTTCTGGTCACCCCCTTCTGTAAAAGCAGCTGCATAATATCAAAAGACTTAAACACCGCCAAAGCCAACGGCGACCTCTGCTTCTCGGCCCAGGCTGATTTCGAAGAGTTCACGTTCACGTCAGCCCCATACTGCACAAGGAGCCTCATAGATTCAACATCCTGGATCCTAATCGCGTACTGAAGTAGATTCTCCCGGTTCCCATGATCAGTGTCATTTGGATCAAAGCCATGTCCTAGGAGCATTTGAAGAATAGCCAGCCTCGTAGCCCTCGGGCAATCATGTAGCGCGACCCATAGCGGCCCTTTGTATAAACCCGAACCGTGCACGCAGCAGTCCTTCTGTCGTAAACACCACCGCACGATCTCCGCATCCCCAGTTCCTATCGCTTCGCGAAGAATGGCAAGGAAACGCGACCGGGGCTTCACAGAGTGATTCCAGATAGTCCATCATATCCATATTACGGGCCCGAATCGCGCCCCGCAGCGCCGTATCAAGCGGGGTCTGGGCATCGTACGTCCCCTGATTTTTTGCCCGCTCCAACCAAGCCTCAAAGAAGCCTCTATTCGCGCAACGAGCCGCAATAATTGATGGCCTCCGATTCCAGGAAGTCGAACGCGCCCAGTTGGGAAAAACCATCGGGCAGTTGCGCGCGGCAAGGGCTGAGAGTATATCCCTACTCCCAATCCTTGGGGCAATTTCATGGGGAGCACGCCAAAGTGAGAACTATATTGCGAGATAAAGCTGGGCACTCCTGGATTGTTATTCTGATCAAGCACGCGGTTGAGCTCTGCCACATCATTGCGGATAATTGAGCTGGCTGTTAGTGCTACGTGAAAAGACGTTTCGATAGGTTCCCTTTCTAACAAGCGTAAAAATGACCATTTGTCGCCGTAGGCTTGCATAAGTGATGCATGACGCCGAGGGCTGAAGAGGCTGCGTGGTGTATAGCGGGACCAGGTGATGGCATCGATTAGTTTGGTGATTAGGACATCTTTTTCAGGTTCCGTTAGATGGGAGACAGAAGGCGCTTGGAGGATTTCATGGACGAGGTTTGAGAAGACACAGGGGTGTTGTTGGTGTCGGTAGATTCTCTGTCTAAGGAAGTGGTGCTTGTACGGGAATCGCGACCAGTGATTGTAGATGAAATCGTTGTCCGCGAGGCGGGGACTATTAAGTATGAGTGAAAGGATTTCACTCGCAAATATATCTATCGCTGACGTTAGTTGTTATGCTCTAGAGGATGATTTTTATCAATACACACGATCTACTAATCTCGCTCTCAGAAGGTCCTGGACGGGGAAGATATCGACCATCTCCTGTAGAATAAGGCGTAGGATCTCTAACGGGACCTGCATTCTGCAATTCGCCCTTTCGAGGGATTGTCTAAGAAGAGAAGAGCCGTGCTCATCAAACTCTTTTTGGCGGTCGTTGCTGCACGTGCCTGTGGCATGAAGTCGAAGTGCTTTGAAGGAACAGTGTTACATAGAATAAAACACGCACCCGGTAAGGCGGTGTGTAAAAAAGGCGCCATAGGGGTATTGAGTTATCCTCGGGCGCACTAGTAAAATTGCGACCCTCTTTTATTGACACTCTTTACTATCAACGATGACTCATCGTCGATGAGTCAAGCGGCAAGGACAGTTTCAGGTCAACCGCAATTGAGGAGTACCTCTCTCACATTGCAGAACTCAATAAATAAGGCCTACTATGGCAACAGCGTCAGAATGACTGAAAATTTCTTTAAACAAATTCAATGAGATAATAATCCCCATGGGTACTCTTGCCCTACACGAGCTTGAAATCCCCTTTAGAGCAATGGAGAGATCAGCTAGGCCGATTTCGTTCGTGAGCTGAGAATATTGATGCTTCTAAAGCTGACCAGTCGTTCTGGATTATCGCCAACGGGATGCATCAAGACACGGGAACCAGACAGTAAAGCTATTAGAGAGGTTACAGGAGCTGCTCTCAGGTTTCAGCGAAATACCTTCGTGAGGAGGTCACAGGCGAAAGCTCACGGGACAAGAAATATGAAACATTCGGGGGAGTGGCGAACAAACTCGAGAAATTTACGGAGATACAGTAAATTCACTATCTCCTGGCGGAGACGATAAGCTATTTCACTCAATCCATCTAGTGATACCCAGCACGCGAGAGTAAACTGTAAGTGCAAGACCCGCCTAGCGAAGTTTCTCATCATCTTAATCCCAACATCCCAATTGCCAAAAGTGCCACTAATATTCATGCATTTAGAAACAGGGGCGCATATCTTGTCGCTGGTTGATTTCACCAGCCCCAGCTTCCTCCGGCCTTAAACACGCTAGCTTCTACCGTTTACATAAAGGAAAGCAACACCGTTCAGTCGTCGAAGCGGGAAGAGAAGGCGCATTGGGCTATGGAAAGTGGAGAGGATAAAAATGGTGACTCAATTTTTGAACATATAACCATCGTATAATTATTCTTGTTGATTATCTTCCTATTTTTTGATGACTGCGACTTAGATAATGTCGACGATCGATGGATCGGTAAGGTCTCGTACGTAGCAATGGATTATTACTAAACAGCTGTTCTTCTTTATGTACATCCATAGTTATCTAAACTAGTCATCGTCACTACAACCCTTTTACCGTAGCAGTTGTTCTTCGGTCATTTAGATTTGTTGAAATTCTCAGGTATTTTGGCCCACCTTATACGGAGCAATGATCTTCTCTCTTATTTGCGACTATTTGGTGTGTATACAGTCTTCTGTGATTTGAGCTTATCTTAGTGAGAAAAATATATATCTCGTGGGTGCACCTCATATTTGTTCATTCCCTAGTTCCCACCATTATTGGGTGATTGCAGGTTCTAGTCAAATATCCAAGAAAAACAGCCTACACATCTAATTCATTAATCGAATTAGTTATATATACCATTAGTATCAATAAGAGGTTGAAAATATCATTTGTGGAGAGTAAAGACTAGAAAGCATGAGATAGCAGTGCCACGTGACTTAATGAAAATGCCCAAACTATACATTATAAAATAATGACGAACTGAGAGAGTGGTCAAATACTACTAGGACCCTTTGGGACAGGCCTATTCATCGTTCATCTTGCGATGAATCAGCATTTTATCAAAAAAAATAGGCTGCAGGACTTGGGTGAGTTGGGCATGCCTATGGGCCGCCCACAGGCGGGCATACTGAAATGAAACGGCCTTGAGCCCATTTGGGTATGGGCCTTGGGCCCTATTTACCCGCCCAAGTCTGAGCTGTGGCGAAGTCTGATCAGCGGTCAATTCGCTGCTTCGCTCGTAATGAATTGCCTGAGACTATATTGAAGGGAGGGAATACAAGTGATCGAAATTCGAAAGACACCAAAGATTCAAAAATATATAAACAAACGGTCGCGGTCGCGTCACAATTTCGTCCATGCGGTATGGAGGTGGGTCCATGTGTTAGTCCAGGGCCAATAGCGCATAGATAAGTCGGACCCTGCCCTGGGTCCGTTGAGGCATTATGGATCTGAAAGAGGGTTGACGGACCGGTCGGGATCCACGCTAAATCAACTCCCGGCAATAGTGAGTTTTTGTGAAACCGAAGACTTTCCGAGGACGTCCCGGCATCGAGGCGAAGTCGGGCCGACATTACACGAACCCGCTCTCAACAGCACCGGCGGCATGCCGTGACTTTCTCGGGTTTCCAGCCCTATGCGGAAACCATTTCGTAGATCTTAGCTTTTGTGCCGTCATTCAGCGAAGGTCTATTCACGATCTTTAAAGGGGTCATAGTTGGATATCTTCGGGTCATGAGCCGGATATATAAGGGAAGGCTAAGTGATGGCTGCGCATACATAGCTTTTGTGATACATCAACAGCGGAGTAGGCAGCAGCACCTTGTCAGAAAGGTATTGATGACCACTGTGATGCCGTCAATGACCAATGAGATGATAGAAGTGGAGCTGGAGATGGAAAGCGATGCTGATTGGATTATCTGTCAAATCGCTGTCCGCTGAGGAACATAACAGGGGAAAAGATTGGTTAGGGTTTTTTGTGAGCCCACTTTACCGCCGCCTTTTGACATAAGCTATCCCTTAGTTAGTTATATTATTCTGTTACTTCTGAGGGAGTAGAAGAGACTATACAACGCGAGGTTCAAGATGATTTCCCACCAACTTAGTTCTTTGTGACAGAAATCAGCGACCCAATATTGTATGGATTCCAGAATGGTATATGAGCAAGAATTGGGATACCATGGCTGCCCTTAAAGGATTATAGCAGGATTGTTAAAGCGCATGTCGCCCTCAAATTTATCTCCGCTAACATTTCTTAGAAAAGATGCCATCCTGCTAAGATTCGTGCTGGATCGGCTAGACTTTCAAGCATTTTACGATGACAAAGATAAATATATATCTGGAATGCAACCGGCCTCCGAGAGTAGCCGGCCCCGTATATGTGCCGGGTATATAGGTCAGACCCCCTAAAGCGGTATGGCTTGTGTGATACCTTCTGTGTGATTACCGAGATAAAGCGAAGATTGACCTATGAATAGCTTCGTCTCTCTAAAACTTTCACCTTCTTGATCTTCGGAAAGCTTAAAGTCGCACTTACTACATTTCCTAGTATATATTTGAAGGGAATATAAGAACCAATGGTAGATTTGTGTCAAAAGTACTAAATCTATCCCGTGACTCTCTTAACAGTACACCGAGGAACTATATAGCATGTAGCAAATTGGGAATATCTTTTGCAAAGTGAATAATTGGTAGTATCAAAAGGTAAATTGTAAAACTGTCTAATCTTTTCATACATACAATGAAGCCCATGTTTATAATAAACCCCTCATTCATTTGTAATGGAAACGGAGGGAGAACCGGGAAGGAGATGAATGAGCGGTGACAGCACTAAATGCTGGATTCTCTCATCTTCCATTGACCCTATATGCCCCGTAATTCCTTCACCTCCAACTATCCGACGTCGGCTATAAAGCTCCGTCAAAGAACGACAGCAGAATGCCCATCAAAAGCTCCCCAAGGCACGGAACTCTCAATTGCTTTAGATTGTTGGACATCTCGGTTTCAGCAGGCGCTTATGGCTACCATTGGCTATTTTATTGACGAGGGTTGAGAGTTATCGCAAGAATTGCCTTCGACCCCTGACTCGTGATAGCCCAGAACTTCTGAATACATGACCGTCTTCCATACGTCAGCTGGGATATCTGCGTCGAGAAAAGCCCAGTCGAGTCTTTCTTTTGCTGCGGGTTCATCGGAGGGGTCATGGTATGGTACAAGGTACTGCTCCTCGAGAGCCTCTTCTGCAGAGCAGCGCTTCTCCGGGTCGATCTGGAGCATCTTCTCTAGTAAAAGAATAGCTTGACGCACGTTAGTGTAGCGTAAAAAGTTCTGCATTAAAGCAGCGTACCCTTTCCATTGGTGCTTGGAATGACCTCTGTGAGCGGTTTCCGCGCCTGCTTCGGTAATGAGCGAATAAAGCTCAATGTCTAGGATACATCAGTGTCGGGTATGTAACAATCTTGGGAACGTGATCGCGCACATTTTGACTTGTCACTTTCGCAACCATTTCTTCTGGGGGGCTTCCTACCATTATCTGGTAAAGGAAATACTGAGTGAATCGATCGTCAAGCTTCTTCTTCGCCATCAAAAGGATGTGAAGGTCCGTCGTCATAAGATCCGTCACGAGATACCTTTGATCAGTTAGTTATACCTGGTGCCGACGGAGGGGAGATAAATGGTACATGTCCTCAGAAGGTGAGATAAAGATGTCGTTCAAATGGATGATCTGCCGCGTTATTAGATTATGAAATGAAGCAACAGGATGAGAGACAAACATTCCCATGTCGAAGCTTTTTAAGTAACTTGACCTCGCGGAACATATGCTTTGCAATATTTTCTGTCTTGAATGGGTCGCACAGCTTCTTAATAGCGACTGGTTGGTTCGCAATTATATCTGTCGCAGAGCTATAATGAAGTGAACCATCAGCAATTTGGAACGGAGTAGACCTGAGTGTTTCATACCAGACGAGACCGGATATGCCCATCCCAACAACCTCCAACTGAGTGTATCTAGTTACAAATTAGCAGGTACTCGGCTGGTCAGCATATAGGGCTTGCCTCTCGGTGGTTTCAAATGCCACTCCCATGATGTATTTTCGAGTGAACTGGGCCAGGGACTCGCCTGGGATGGGCGAGAACCCTACGGGACTAGACATGACCAATGATAATATCCGCTGGGGTAGGAAAAGGCTTAAGATTGGCCGTGGGAGGCTTGATAAAATAAAAAAGTGACGTTACCTTACCACTTAAGCGCAATAATTAATAACAAAGTACAGCAGGCATGGGATACATGATGATGTTATTATAGCAGGCCTTGTGATCTTCTGTGACGTCAGCCATCACACCCCACAACAGAATAAAGCGCCAACAAGAGAGCTCAACCGCTTCATCTTCGAATACCCTTCAAGCCTTGGTGGGAAGGTTGTTAATTCAATTGTATATCGCCCCCATTTTCTGGTCTGAGCTTTGATTTATGACGACATCCATAAAATGAAAACCAACTGGACACGCCGAATAGGCTGTCGGTTAAAGCTTCCTACCAATGAAAACCAAGAGCCGGTGTTTCAGGCTACCCAGGCTGGTCAAGTCTGCCCTAGAGAGCTGTGCGGGGAAAAAGCAAGTCACCATTAGTTGGAAAATCCAGCCACCCACTCAATAAGCTACGCGGACCGGTCTCTATATTTGGCGACCTGATGAATCTGTCAAAAACACCTTGGTTGCGCTATTTGTGATATGTGACTTCGGAAACCGATGGTGCCCACGTCCTACCATGTCCTCGCCAGAATGGCCATGAGTCTGGACGTTTAAGCTGGATATGACAGTGAAGCAGAGCTATGGTTCTGATCACGCCAGTTGCCATATCAAAAAAAAACATTAGAACTACTCAAACAGCCATCTACCTCTGCAATTTTATCAACCCTCCAAGGAACATGGTACTTATCAATGGCATTATGAAAACCATCTTGTCGCCCCGCGTCTCTTGAGACTTGCATATCCACTAAGATCTTACAATGCGCGTCCCGGTTCTCAATCAAAGATTGGGATCCCTTTTCCGCCACCTCGCTCAGCATTATCTTCGAAGTGACCATCCTATCGGGATTCAATTGGCCTAAAGATCTATAAGTGTCTCTAGACAAAGTGCGTTGACCAAGAAATAGGGCATACCATAGCTTATTGCTTTGATCACATCTTCAAAGGATGCATTATCATAGAGGGCTGCTCCCATATAGTTCACATCCTTATACATCAAATCATTCACGCGGATGGCGGGTCTTTTCTCCCAGACCGCAACGTTGACTATTGTTCCGTGGGTGCGACATGCTGGTATTGCCCATTCAGGGCTACCTCCACACCGGCGGTGTCGAAGAGAACGTCGGCACCAATGTTATCGGTCAGTCGAAGCACCGTCTCAGGAACATCCACGTTGTGCGGGTTCAGCAGATGCGTTGCGCCGAAGTCTTTGCTTAGTCGCCTGCGGCTTTCCGTAGGCTCCACCACCATGATTTCTTTGGCGCCGTGCACCTTGAGGACTTGTACGATACCAATTCCATTAGGACCTCCGCCCATGACTAGAACATTGTGACCAAATTTGAAGGGCGATATGTTGACCGCATGCCAAGCCACTGCGAGTGGCTCTACCAAGGCCGCTAACTGCAGGGAGACATTGTCTGGAATAGGGTAGAAGTGTTCAGCAGCGGCGACGATATACTTGGCCAAACCACCACCATAGCCTTTAGTTACCCAAATTAGAGACTTGCCCTCGCCCGTAATTAGAAATATGAGGCACTTACCACTTAGACCGATGAACCCAATATTATCGCAGCAATGTTGATTTTCACTTGTGCAGGAAGGACAGGTTTTGTCAAAAATGGTCGGTCGGACAACTACTCGCTGGCCCGCGGATATGTGTTGTATATCGTCGCCAACTTCGACAACAATGCCGCTGAGTTCATGGCCCGTAGTAACGGGGTATTTGGAACCTGTGATGGGATGTGGGGTTTTCGGGATAAGAACAGGACCAGTTGTGAACTCGTGGAGGTCTTCTTATATAAACAGACCGCCGAGATGCTTCGCAATCTAGGAAATGGGTGCTTACCACTACCACAAATCCCTACATAGGCCGGCGTCATCTGCAGAGTACGCAATCAGCAAATTTCATATGATTTAGAGATATCAAAATGCGGTAAGGCCCAATAAATACCTTAATGTCCCCTTTTCTACATGGCGGCTCTTCGACCTTACCGAGGCGAATATCATCGCGTCCGTAGAATTGGGCTGCCAACATCGTAGCCTTGCTCTTGGCGTAACATGAAATTCTTATACAAATCTGTGGTGACAAAATGGTTTGGGTTCACGCAATGTCCATACGAAATTCAAATTTGGAGTGTTCTGAGCCATGCCCTTCTAAATATACTACATAGATAACACACCGCTGATGACAAACATCAATGATATGACGGGTGCCGAGAATCCGTCCGGAATGCTTATAGGAAAGACAGGTAATTGGAGGTGTAAACGAATGAGTATGCTTGGAAGAGACTTACCTGCAAATTCAGCTGGAAAATAGGGGCGTGAGCAAACGTATGCGCCCGCGATATCGACGGGTTCGCGAAAAATACTCGATGCTAATTGGGTATATGTTACGCGCATGTGGAGACTCGATGATAATCGACGATAATCAGCCAATATCCGATTATCCAACAATCATCCGCGCTTTCACTATCACCAAAAATTGCTAATTTAGCCAGTTGAAATCTTCAATTGAAATTGCGCCCTACTTTATGGACAAGCATACTACTGAAAATCGAGAGGTAGATGTGTTAGGCATTAGCTAATGTAGACAAACCCTTTTTTGAAGATCAAAGCTATACTATTAATGGATTCGAATAATAAATCGGGGCTTTACAGGAGAGTGTACTACGTTCCCTCTATATATAATATATATATTGATCGAACCGCTACCCGTTAATCACAAATTATAAATGGCGAGGGACTATAACTCGCTCCCTGTATAACTAAAACCGATTTCCAACGCAGGCGACATCTATTTACGAATACAACACCGTTTCTTATTATCTCTAAGAATAAGCGATGGGAATAAGGAATTAGTACCGTTACAACAGTACATGTTAAGATGCCAACAGTACATGCAAGGATTCAAATGTATGTTTTGTCAGCTTCATAACTATCATCTGATCGTGCAAAATAGGATATATTGGTGAATCTTATGCTAGCGCGGATACTATGTTATTATCCAATCAATCTATCGTTGAGATATCCACGGATATCCGCAACGACGATGGTGATAATGACCCATTATCTTTATCGTACGATATGCCGCAGCCTAGACATGGCAATGGAAGCTCTACAGCATTCTATTACCATCTCATGGGCAATGCCGCGAATGAGTTCCAACTTTATTGACGGAATCCCTTGATCCCTTGAAGACCGGACTTGCATTACCCCCAAATCGCTCTTCAACCTCGGCCTAGTTGGGTCTTTTGTCGAGACTCCGGGGCGAACCTGTGTGGACGTGAGCTACGGCGTGCACGCGGCACGTAGCTGTATCGCACCTTATGAACCTTGAAGCCTGGCCCGAGGATCTTCTGGCCCGTCAATCTCAAAACATTTACACTCTGCTATGGAAGTGAGCTGTTAGAAGATTTTTGCATCCTATAGGAGGAAGCCATCTCAGGCTGCATTGGAATTACCGTACGTTACTTACACGTACTAGATGGATATACTGAAAGGTGGACCGTCTGCATCTTTTGTTGGAGTAAATACGGCATTATGCCACTAGACCATCACAAATACTAAGGTTCCTGTTTAGCGCCTAAGAGGCCTATATCCTAGTTTGATATTTTGATCTATACTACGTATGTAGGTTGCATGAGGTAACCCCAGTACTCCGGTCAAGGAACCAGCTATTACATTTATTACCCGGCCTTTTCGCTGCTGAAACATGCGATTTTTTGACCATGCGTTTTGCTTAATAATTAGGTCTGATCAGTTTTCAAATTCGGACCATTGTTGTTTTTAGTTAGAGAATTTTGCAACCGTGAATTTTTACCGGTACGCTCCCCATGCCTTGATTCTGTCAACTCCCCTTCAGAAACAGCACGTGACATATACGTCATCAGCTCGAAGCTCCGCCCAAGCTTTCCTCTTCTGGCGACCTCCTGAACAAAGTACCTTACGAGAAATAAGATAATGATATAATTTGCAACCCACACCCTTAGCCAGAGATTTCTCAATTGTCAAGACACAAGGAAATGGCATCCTCGCTCCGCACTGGCGCACCGTTCCGGCACGGTGTCCAATACCTCCGTCTAAAAAGGTCTCGCAAATTGGCAACTCCATGGATTCTACACAGCATGGCATCGAATATTAGCTCTAACTGCCGCGGTATACTCATCCAACCAAGCGCCTTGAAGGTAAATTACTTTCGCCCAACGGCTATAGCCGCTCAACACCAAGTCCAACTCCGCGCATACTCCCCTTCAATCTCAATCAATGCACCAACAGCCGACAACTTAATCGAAGAACTCCAAGGCCTTTATGTGACAGCCAAAGACCTGTCTGTAACCGCGGCTGATTCCACTAAAGAGGAAACAATTTACGCTGCGTCTGATCGGGAGTCTTTGCGTGATGCGTTGAACCAGCTTGTTACTGTTTATGAGCTTTATTCGACAGGCGAGATAAGTGCTGAGAGGAGTGGTGGGGATGGTGCGACCAAGGTGGGAACGCCGGGTCCAATTGTTAGGCCGAACTTCGATGCTGGGAGTATCCCGGACACCGTGATGGGTGATGTTAGAGAACGGTTTGGGCAGAAGGTTCTTGAGCTGAGGAATGCGATCGAGCTTCTTGAGGAGAGGGCTCGGGATGTTTGAGTTTGGATACTGAATTGAAAGGTTCAGGGTTTTTAAATTTCAGGGCGAGTTTATTTGATTTATATTGATTATGATATTGCGGGTTCAGTTCGCGTACGTCGATTCCATATTTAACACGCAAATAATGGCAAAATACTTCCAACAGTCTCTACCATAGGCTCCTCTCAATTTATTACATATCGCGACTTCAACAGATAAATGGCTGCCTCCGATATAAGTCGATTGCGGTATAGTGGGAGATAGGATTTAACTAGGTGTCTAAACCTCAGCTCTGTTGGTCAAGAGCGTGTCTTCCCACATATTTGTCTGACAGTTTGCAAGGAATAGATCCGTCTTCTCAACCACTGTAAGATTTTAGGGAATTTACTGACCCAAGAAATGTCCTTGTAAGTTTTATTGCAACTACATCATCATGGTCAAACACCAGACAAGCTACCTATCTCGCTCTTAGTGGGCTTCGGGGAATAGTGTACTGGCCAAGACCATTACCAACGGGGCCTCGTTGTACCGGCCAAAATTGTATGGATATGACCTATATTGACGTCATTTCCTCCGGTCAGAGATGCGGTCCTCAAAAGAGCCGGAAATCACGGACTGGTAGAAGGAACTCTCTGTAAACCGAAATTAAATCCAAAGACACTTGCCAGTTCTTCCATTTTCACTTTCCCCTGAGGTATGCACCTGGTGCCATGAGTTGAAAGAATAGTAGTCCAGTGTTTTACCTTCAGCGATAATCTGGTACTTTGTTTGTACTTTGCCTAACCTCGAAACACTACGCATAAGACAATCAATAATGCCGCTAACGTACTACTACAATATCTAAATAAAATATTAATACCTGCCAACAAAAAGCAATCGTGCGTTGTTGTTGATGTATCTTGCCACGGTGAAAAAGTGAGTATCGTCAAAGTCTTTGAGGCTTGATGCTGATGTAAATCGAAATATTCCGAGGCACGAACGAACCATTTCTTATTTCTTTCCACCATCTCCCTCAGTGATTTATCGTAGGTGCTTCCTCGACAATTGAAACGCCGACAACTAACGCACTTCAGTGGGAGGGGGTGACCATACTGAATCCAATCCGAGATAACAGAACTATACAAGATTGACCTCACTGTCGAAATCGTAAAACTTACAATTGTTGTATATCAGAGGTATGAATTGTTGTATTTATTCAGAGGGAAAGATGAGGCTATACATACAACGAGAAGATCAAGTTAATTTCCAATCAACTTGATTCTTCGTATAGACATCTCGGGATTAATTCCGATGGTTCGGCTTGGTTCCTGATCTGCACCAGCCTCAGATCACAACAACAATTTCAACGGGCGGATTCAACAGTAATTGGTCAATAGGCTATAAGAAGAAAGTAGTATCCGTGGATTACACATTGGAACTTCGTGATACATCGGCTTCCCTATTGGTGGTATAAGAACAAAGGGCTTTTGATGCTGAGGCTTATAATCTTTCTAGGTCCCACTTGACGTCAAATCAGCCCGGCAAATTGTTTATTGGCGCCCATTTTGTCTTCATTATGGATAAACTGGCTACTGAGATGAATACCGCAGAAACAAAACTATAATACGCTGCTTCAAGAAGAAAATTTTGGTTATGTGAAGGATGCTTGGGCAGTCAACATGAGGAATCAGCTTGCTCGCTGTCTCAGAGCGATGACTTGCCCGCCGGTTTTCCAGCTTGAGGAATGAGGAATGAGGGGGCTGCTGCCTGCGATTTCCTCGTGGCGCCTAATATTCTGGTCAGAATCTACCCTCTGCTCAGGCTTGTCCGCCTGAGGGTCGTAAGTTCCCGCGGGCTTTCCAGCCTGAGGAAAAAAGTGGCTGCTGCCAATGATTTTCTCGCAACGACTGTCATCTTGATCTTCAAGCAAGCTCTTTAATATACAGTTGAGTGAGGATTAGCCTACTGCCAAGAGATCACAATCTTCCTAATGTGGAACCCCCACCCTTGTAGATCATTGGTTACTATGTAGCTTACTCAGACACGCCACTGCCCAGTTAGAACTTGGTTTCATTCCAGCCCCACTACGACCCCGATAGAACACGTCATGGAAAAATCCCACACGAATAATGAAATGAAGACGTCCCTCGATGTTATCTTCGGAGGACCCAAATTCAACTTTGCTATTTATTTCAGAACAAGCCTACCACTCCCCTCACTACCTAGCTTTGTTTAACGTGACAATGGCCACTTCGAGCGATGACGTGGTGACAGTTGACCAAGTAAGAGTCCTAAATGCCCTGGAATCCCGCATCTATTGACTGAGAATGCAACAAACAGTGGGTATGTGATGATCAATATTCTACGGGGGTAACTTCCTGGTTACAGAGCTCACAGATACAACTACTAGGTTGTAAGTGACAACCTGATCTTTGACGGGGATACTTATCTGGGCATAACTGACGCAATGAGTAGTGTGTGAGTGTCTAACTGAATTTGGGGAGCATGCTTGACTATCTGCATACAAGTTTGACATGTGTAATGAATAGCCTGTACGTGATGGTCTTTGATTCGAGCGAGCTCACTGCTTCGGTGCAGCGCTGACAACTCGTTGAATAGCAAGTGAGTGATGGGCCTGGCTTGAGAAAAGATAACTGCCTGGGTTCAGGACTGACTGATTCGATGAATAGTGTGTGAGTGACGTTCTTGATTTGAGGAGCCACATCTATCTGTTTACAGCGCTGACAGGTGCAATGAATAGGAGGTAAGGGACCGCCTAAATTTGGAGACAGATGACTACAGAACGGAACTCACGAATGCAATGAGAAGACTGTAAGGAATAATCATTTAAGTGAGGGGATATGATTACCGGAATAAAATGCTGACTTATACTATGAACAGGAAGTAAGTGTGTGCTCATGTATCTGGGAAGAAATGACTACATAAGCGCCAGCGCTGACAGATAAAACAACAAGAATGTGAGTCATCGCCGTGAAACATGAAGGATGGCTATCTGGACACGGGGCTAACATATGCTACTAATAGGATGTAAGTGACAACGTGCCGTTAGTGAGCAATGACATCCTGAACACAAACTGACGCACGCAATGAATAGGAGGCAGGTGACACTGTACCTACAGGGTCCGTTTTTCGGGCACAGCTGACAGGTGAATAGGATGTAAGTGACGACGTCTTGGACCGAGGTTACTACCCGATTACAGTGCTGATAGATGCAATGGATAGGATGTAAGTAGTGAGCTTATTTGGGGGGATACGACTACTTGAAAACAACTGACAGATGCTACAAATAGGATGTAAGCGATGGATCTGAATTTGGAGGGGAGCAACTACCCGGCACAGTTTGCTGACAGATATAATGAACAGCCTGTAAGTAATGATGGTGGATTTGGCGGGAGCGTGAATACCCGATTACAGAGCTAACGCATGCAATGAACAGTGTGTAAGCGGCAACATGGATTTGAGGAGATAACTACCTGGTTACGGAGCTAACAGATGCAACAAAAAGCCTGTAAGTGACGGTCCGCTATTCATGATCTACCATACATGAGTACAACGCTGACATATCCAACGAATAGCGAGTTAGTGATGACGCTAGATTGGCCGGAGATAATAAACAGAATATAGAGCTGACAGATGCGATATAGTGTGTAAGTGCCGACCGAAATTGGAAAGAGATGACTACCGGAATATGGCACTGACAGATGCACTAAATAGGGAGTACTATGTTCCTAACCTAAGAACATCATTACGAAGATACAGAGCTGACAAGCGCAACATCTAGACTGTGGATGATAATCCTGAACTTGAGGAGCCATGATTACCTTGGTACCGCGCTGGCAGATGGAGCCAGTAGCCTGTAAGTCATGCATCGGATTCTCATATTCATTGTTGTGAACTAATTGTTATTTTAGTGGAATAAGTGGCGCGCAGGGTCAGGTTGTTGGAGGATGTTGACGCGTACTAACGACAAGCCTTCATATGGGTTTTCCCTATTGATTTAGGTTTCCCCATTGATAATGCAAATGCAAAGGCTACTTATTACGTTTATGTGCCTGATTGCACTGTAATGATTACTCAATGAACCAGTTTCCGCAATCTGTGCAATTCCAAGAGCCGAAAACGCAATGGCATGTAGCTTTCCAGTTGCAATAATATATATGGGGTCAGCAGGCATATCAATAATAATACTCATTGCGGTTGGTAGGTCCGGCCATGTAAGCCAGTTGGGTGCATTGAGATATCTGTTGTGATCTGAGGCTGGTGCAGATCAGGAACCAAGCCGAAC
>HG814413.1:0-23067 GCA_000576735.1 Penicillium fuscoglaucum FM041
TAAAAAGAGTAGGAATATAAAGAATGAATTCTGAAATTGCTCCCATACTTTCAAGTTCCGTTAAAAATGCTCAAGCCACAGATTTAATTCTGTCTAGGTGTCAGGTCACTCCGTCCACTTTCATTCCGAACCCACCTCATCCGCTTGTCCTCAGTCATCTGTCTTGAAAGGTGTCAAAGCAAGACAAAGCTCTGGTAGTGTCAAAGCCATCGAAGCGAAGACTGCCTAACAGGAGAGGCCTTCCACTGCTGCTTCCACTCCTGTTCTGCACTGGTTTCCTCGGCTCGCGCTTTGTCAAGAGCCACTCTTAATGAAACGATAGCTCGAATCAGGCGCGGGTCCCCATAAGGGCTGTTTGCCGGGTTGAAATGATACTGCAGAGCCAGACTTTGAGTTGCGTCCATTGTGGTGCTGACAAGTTGGTGGAAGCTCTCAAAACACTTGCAATAAAAGTCGTTCTCAACTCCCTGTTGACGGTGCTGCTGTATCCTTTCGGTCTTCAATTCGGACATTGACATTTCGGGTTGTGTTTTGGATTTTCTCAGTCGTGGCCGGGTGGTTTCCAAGGCCATGGTAGATCCGCGAGCCATAGAGATTTGGTGGTCCAGTAAATTTATCTCAGGAAGAGATGGCTTGATTTGTAGGGTAGTTGGTATGGTAGTAATAGGGATAGCATCTTTGGCTGTGTCTGTGGATCGACTGTAGATGCTTGAAGTGTTGTCGCGAGAGTAACCGGGAATTCGATGTTGGAAAGGGTTCATATCGGTCGCGGACTGAGCACGTCTCGGCTCTCTAAGACTGAGGTAGGGGCCGAGAGCTGCTGGTATTATAAGAACGGTAAGTCCATTTTATGGCCGAAGCAGCCGATTTGTGCTCTAGGATATTTTCTGGACGGCTATCCTCTCATTCTCACCACCGTTGACGAACCGCGAACACTTGGTCGTAGACTAGCACTGGCATAGTACCAAGTTAGTCTGTTGAGAACTTCAGCAATGTTCCCAGACGCCAAGTATATTGTCACACTAAGGGGTGGTATTATGGAGACGTCGCATGGTTCTTTGACAACTAGTAAGTAAATTAGTAAGTAAGTAAATTTCATTCGCGGATCTGTCAGGCGGTGAAGCCCGATTTGCCGGCAGGGCACTACGTGATAGCCGGGACAACTATATCACATGACGATGGCTGTTTACTCCGTTGTTTCCGACGATCCCCTCCGACGCCCCTTTGTTACGCATTTAACCTACCTGGGCCATGGCAACCCAGAATTCACCAGGGCTGCTCAGGCTTGGCAGAGCCATGAACAGTCCAGCGGCGTACAGAAGGCGTACTCTCTCCAAGGAAACAGGGCAAACTTGCCATCCCCGTCTTCAGTTGATCGCTTTCATCCCTGCGGGACCGAGGCCCGTACTGTCCAGCAACTCGCACGGCAAGCCGTGGAGGTGATCCAGTGACGCAGGGGGATACTCACTGTAGTTCTGGGGGCCCGAAATGGGCCAAGCGAGAGGATCTATAATCCCAGGGTCACGAGTCTACTTTGTTAGTGACTCGGTAGGTGGTCGGCAGGCTCCTAAATTGGCCGAGGAGCTTAGTTTGCATCAGAAAGTTGACTGCTTTGACTGCTAATGTTGGCTTTGAGAGCCATTCTTTCCACGGGTCGTGGCCCCCTCGGTCAAGACCAAGAATTCGGTGACGGAGTTCTGTGAAATGGGGGCAAGAGAAGAGGATGTGCTGTGTGTTCATGGTGCCTTGGTCACATGTGCAACGCGATGGGTTGCGTAGTGGGTTATTTTCCAGGGCCTGTTCCCTCCACTGCGGCAGGGCAGCGAGGTAAGCGGGGAGACCAATCTTACCAGTCTGCATCTGCACCAGCACTGAGCTGGCTGCGCGTCTCAGAGACTCATGTATCGCGAAGATCGCTTTCGTCGGTTCAGGGAAAAGTGCGCGGAGGTGAGCACCGCTGTTGTTTGACGCCCACCCCTCCTTCCACCGCTCCGCAGCGAGTTCGCGGAGCTTGGTGCGGCAGCCGGAAAGGAGGACGACCGCTTCGGCGGGCCCATATGTGCTTGCTGCGAGCTTCGCTAGGATGTCCGCACGCTCGTTTCCATGTACTCCCATGTGACCAGGGATCCAGTGGATTCGGACGCGCCAGGCCGCTAGTCGTAAGTTCTCTATCTGGATGGCGATGTTGCGGAGAATCTGCTGTCCGGAGCTGCGTCGCGGGTGAGCACATGCTTGGATGGCGGCCTGGTTGTCCGTGAAGATGGTCATTGTGCGGGCGGGAGCTCTCGAAGTAGCGACAAGCTCCCTCACCAGATCATCTTTGATCTGACTGAGCGCGAGTAGGATACCCTTGAGTTCGGCCGCGTAGACCGTATCCTGGTCGTTAAGCCTGGCGGTTGCGTTCCCTCTGGATGTGACTGCCGAGGCACCAACGCCTCCGTTTTCTGTTTTGCTCCCATCCGTGTAGGCGACTGCCGAGTTCGGTCCGTAGAGAGGCGTCGCGCGGAGAATCAGATCATGTTCTTTGATGGCGGTGTCCTTATCTGGGGCTATCCGGGTCTCTGGCGGTTGCCACCACGGGGGAACCGCGAACGGCCGGATCAGCTCCAATCTGTTGACTTCAATCCCTTTGAACTTGAGATGTGTCTCCAGTCGTTTGAGTGGCGATATCAGTCCGTATCGTCGTCCTTCGTCGCTTCGTCTAGCGAGTGTGGACCTAAGAGGTGATGCATGTATGCGAAGACAGGCCTCTTCCGCGAGGCGTTGTATGGCGATTGTTGCCGGTGGGACGAAGAGACATACCTCTAGGGCTGGTCCAGCTGTCGTCCTGAAAGCGCCTGCGATACACTGGAGAACGTGTCGTTGCATCGACCGAAAGGCGCTATTGGCTCGATCCTCGAAAGATTTAGAGCCGTATGCTCCTTGTGTGTACCACGCGGAGCAGGCGAATGAGATCTGAGGGAGTAGGACTGCCGTCCACATGCGGCGGAGGTGTAGGGTCGAGACGCCCCACGTCATCCCCGCGATTGATCGTAGCGCGGCAATCAATTGTGCGGCCCTCTTGCGGCACTGCGCGATTTGGCTTTCTCCCGTGAGGTGTTCATCTAGCATGACGCCCAGGTATTTTAGCGACAAGGTGGGCCGGACTTCAACGCCTTGAAGGGTGATGCTCTCGCCCGATGGCGGTCGATCTACTCTTCGAGCTCCCCAGCCTTTCTTCCACATGTGTATCAGTCCGTACTTGGCGGGTGCGAAGCGTGATGCGTGGCGACTGGCCCAGTCATCTGCGACTTGGTGCAGTCTCTCCAGGAGCTGGCAGTTGTCTAGCGCGGATTTACTCCATACCAGGATACAGATATCATCGATGTACCCGGTGACAAGAGCTTGTCCGGCTGCGGCGTCATGAAGCTCGTCGATGAGGTCTGCATTGTAGAAGAGGTAGAGGATCGGTGATAGCGGTGAGCCCTGTGGAATACCTGTGGCCACCGGGTGTGTGCCCATCGAGCCTTCCTGTAGAACCAGCGTTGTTGAGCGGTCTCTCAGGAAGCTGAGGATCCACCGGACCATTTGCTCCGGTATCCTCCGTTTCCTTAAGCAGTGGGCCAGTCTCTCGTGCGCCACATGATCGAACGCGCCGGTCACGTCAAGAGTTAACAGCGTAGCGACGTGTGCGTCCT
This sequence comes from Penicillium fuscoglaucum FM041, assembly GCA_000576735.1. Classification (NCBI taxonomy): domain Eukaryota; kingdom Fungi; phylum Ascomycota; class Eurotiomycetes; order Eurotiales; family Aspergillaceae; genus Penicillium; species Penicillium fuscoglaucum. Next base: position 3,678 of record HG814413.1, read on the forward strand.
GCCTCCATGACTCGTATATCCGCTCAAGGAGAAGGTGTAGGGCATGGTCGCATGACCTTCCGACTCTCCCCCCGATGTGAGTATCCGGTAGAAGTGTGTGGGCCTCGACTAGGTAGCTCAGTCGGGTAGCGAACACTGACTCGAGCGCTTTCCCCAGCGTGCTCAGCAGAGTGATCGGTCTGTAGGCCTTTGGTATGGTATAATCCGGTTTCCCAGGCTTTCTGAGGATGACAGTAGTGGACTCGCGGAAGTGATTAGGGCAATACCCTAGCCGCAAACATTCGTTGAACAGATGTGTCAGAAACGTGAGGAGGCTTGGTATCTCGATGGCCTTCTTCAGTGCGGCATTCGGGATCCCGTCCGGTCCCGGTGCCTTGTACGATGCAGATCTCTGTATAGCGTGCATGACTTCGTCGGAGGTGATTAGTGGCGCATTGACTGCAACAGGGTAGTCGTACCCCTCAAGGTCTGATAAGTCCGCAGTGGGTGCAGGAGGGAAAAGGACCTCGCGGAGGATGTCCGCCTTCTCTTCTGCCGTCACGTACTCCCTGTCCCCTTCACGTAATGTCGGAGTGTGGGTCGCCCGCGGGGTAGTATTCCTGGCCCATCTCGATAGCTTCCAGAAGTCGTCGATTGATTTGGTCGCTGCTTCCACCCGTTCCCTATGTGCTTCATTGGCAACCTTCGCGCTCTGGCGGCCAAGTTCGTGGCGTAGCTGTCGGAACAGCTCCTGGTCTTCGTCACTTCCGGTCTCGTTTGCCCATCTTCGCGCCCGTTTAACTTGGCGTCTTAGATTTTCTAGCTTCTTCGTGTATGTGGGAAAGGAGTATGGACCGACTCTTTTTGTCGGGACCGTGTTGTGGGCGGCGTCCGCTATTGCGGAGATCAGTTCTTCGACTGCCTGGTCAACGTCGTCGGTGTTGCGGAGGGGAAGATGGGACCACGTCTTGGATCTGAGTACTTTCAACCACTCATCCCAATCGGCCTCCCTCCAGTTCGTGGTCGTCCGGGAGGGCGCTTCGGGGCATTGGATGTCGAATTCGGTCAAGACTGGCACATGGTCGGCTGCATATAGCCACTGCCTTTGGGTGGTGCACCGTGTACATCGCTCGGCTAGGGATCTCGACGCCCATGCCAGGTCCAATGTGGTCTCAACATGGTTACCATACACCAGGCCCTCGTATGTAAGCGCGCCTCTTTGCGTCAGCAGTTGCATGTCTCTATCGCCCATGATGCTGATTAGGTCCTCGGCATCTTCATCCTCCTGTTGTGATTGCGTCGTTTGCGACCAGAGCGGATGGTGCAGGTTAAAGTCCCCTATCACCACGTGCTGGCCCGCACCGCTATTCCTTAGCAATCTTCTGACTACCTGGAGCGTGGCTTTGGCGGTCGCCGCTCGTAGTTCTTGCCGATTTTCGTCACCCTCGTCTCGGACCTTGCTCTCCACATATATGTTGTGTACATGTATCGCCCCACGATCAGTCTTGACTGTGAGTGTGCTTGCGTCTCGTGTGTGGTAACGGATCGACCATGATTTCGGGTCGATTCTTTTGTTGACATAGAAACAAACTCTCGGTTTCGCCGCGTTTGCCTCAGGTTTTCCTCCGTGTACTTGTTCCGTCGGACGGAGAAGGACGTGGAAGCGTCCTCCCAACGCCTGGGAGTACGTCGTCATGGGGTCAGTGTGGTTATACACCTCTGGCTCCTGGATCGCCAAGATCTCCACCTCCTGCACTCCTTCTTCGCCGAAGAGGTGCATCATGACCTTGTTTCTCGACTTCCATGTGTTGGCCTGCAGTATTCGAAGCTGGGTGGATTTTAACATTTAGTGGGTCTTTCAAGGAGAGCCTTCCGTGTTTGTCGACGCGTGGAGCGCGCCGGGGGAGCTTCCTCGCCAGTCCCATCCTGGGGCTCGTCAAAGCTCTCACTACGTTCTCGGTGCTGTAGTTCTATTTGTAAAGGGCCCTCTGGATGGTTGGTTTCTGTCAGCGAGTCGATAACCACAACATCGTTCACTGAGTCTACTGGTTGGGCGCCAGAGCCGGATTGGGCGCGAAGATCTTCTACTATTTCTTCCTGACTCTCCTCTCCGGACTCGACAACGCGCCGCTTCTTCATCCGTGAGCGGGAGCGACTTGAGGACTTCTTTTTCGCTGCTTTCGCTGCCTGTGCTTCCGCCGCTCTTGCGTCTGCTTGGGTTGTTTCGGATGGTGTAGGGTGATCTTCTTCTCTCGGCGGCGATGTGCCAGGCTCGCTGTGTCGTTCCGGGTGTAACTGCGGGCCCAGGCGTCTGTTGAGCTGGATTTTAGCCAGCTCCTCGCCTCGAATAGGGCATCCCCGATCAAAGGCAAAATGACTGAAATCGGGTCTCTTGTGCTTAGCACATTCAGCGCATTTGGCCTTGCGGCGATCATGCGCATGTGGGCACTCCTTGGAATCATGATCCCCTGCGCAGTAAGCGCAGTGGATGTCTCGCTTGCAGTTCCGAGCTATGTGTCCATACATCTGACAGCGGTAGCATTGCTGGAGGCGGTGACTGCCGTCAAATAACTGACAGTCGTGGTTCCTTCCATATATCGCCAGACCACGTAGAATGGCCTGGTTGGCGGCGTATGGGTCGGCGAACTCGATCAGGAGCTTCGCCGACTCTGGCCTCGTTTCATCCATTTTTCTCTTGGTCATCAGCCAGTCCATGTAAACAATCTCGGCAGCGGTGGAGATTCGTCTCACGTTCTCGGCCTTCAGCTGTTTTCGCGCATCCTGGGCGGACGGTGAGAATCGACAGGTCACGCCGTGGGCGACCACAGTGTAAGTCTGTCTTTTCAGTCCTGCGTTCTCGCCTAGCACCTGGCACCAGGTGTCGGACGACCCGGCGGGAACAGCCTTGATGAGGTCTTCGTAGTCTTTGATGTCATCTGTCTGGACGAGGACGTCGCCACTAGGCAGAACTCGTGCTGCGGAAACGACTCGGTCTAGAAGTCTGATACTAGGCTCGGTATTGCCTAGCTCCCTAGCTACGTCATTGATGGATCTGTTCAGCCGTTTGACGAGCTCATCCTCTCTCCTCCGAAGAGGGTCGACGATGGCACGGTCAGTGCCGCGGACGGTTAGCTGAAGATGCTCGCGCATCATCACTGGGGCAGGTGCACTGCTGTTACTGCTTAGATCATTACTCGGGACCGAAGTCCCATTGGTCTGCGTTCTGCTCATCCATCCTGACACCATCGAGGTTTGTGTTGTCACGTGACTCGCTAGCGCATCGCGATATGAGGTCGGTCGGGGGATCGGGAAGGGATTGACGGATTTGGTGGTTGCTGGTGTCTTTGCGGTCTGGACTTCGATGGTGTGTTGCATTTTTGATATCATATCGGAGTGCTTTCTGTCGTGCTCGGTCAGCAGGGCGCGGATGCGTCCTAGTTCTTGGAGCATCTCGCTGTCGCGCATCTTGGTCGTCAGGGACGTCACTGCGTCGAGGAATTCGACGAATCGATCATGAGGAGGAATTCCGCCTTCATCAGCTGTAGCTTTCCATTGCTGGGTAATCTTCAGGAGTTTCTTCGCATGCGCTCGTGGTTCTAGTTCCACGTGGTCGAAGTTTGGGTCGGCCCACGTGGATGGCCCCTTTTTCCTTTTCCCACCCATGGCGGCCACCGCAGAGGCGGAAAACGGATAAATTTGGGGTCAATTGATTCGTCTGGTTGTGGAGAGTAAAATGAGGTAAGTCGCGAAGCGCCAAACCTGCTGGTTCTGCAGTTCGGGTTTCGCAAAGAGTTTTTTAGCCACTTCACCTTGGATTGGAAATGCACCAATAGAAGGTATTGGCGACCCGACCGATCAGCCACACATACCCAGAAATCCGATCGGCCGGGAGGATTGACAGGTCATGCAGGAGCAAGTAGTCGGGCAGACTTTTCTGCGAAAATGGGAGATTAGCCGGTGAGTGACATGCCCTGGCACAACGGAGCACAGGAACCCAAAGAAAGAACAAGATAGACCGCTTCTTACCAGAATTGAACAGGCGAAGGGGTTATGGGTACTCCATTTAGGTGCATCTTAAAGAAGCCTTGAATGCGCGGGTTGCAAGCTATCTTGAAGATCTCCAAACAAGCGTGACGCGACGTGACTACAGCCAATCGCGACCTCGGGAGATGGTCGATTGTTGTGTCCTGAAATGTAGGGTGTCAAAGGCGATCGACGGCACGTGACCAGATTCTTGCGGCGCCACCCGTACCCTGAGTGACCTTATCGCACCTCTTTATCCGGCGGACGGACCCCAATCCCAATATTCAGTACGTTCTCTTTCGATGACCCAAGGTTCCACCATGAACCAATACGTTAACGAAAACCCTCTTGCTCAGGCAATATTCCTTAATTTATAGCAAGGATGAATCAAAAACCTCAAGTATCCCAATGAAAAAGACAGTCGGCTTACTTCGTGATCAACAAAATCAACTCGAAAGACGACGGCGGCAATAGGGCTCCGGCATTGACGACGGGGAGAGGCTGGGTCGCGGTTGTTCGAGCTTTGATCGAGCGCGAAGTCCTGGAAAATGACCAGAGAGACCCTGGTGCATGCTAGTTATAGATTGCGTGATTTTCTTGTGTCTGAAGGGGAAGCAAGATGCCAAGCAGGCCACAGCCGAATAATCCAGAAGGCGCGATAACTCACTCACGACGCGAAGAACGGACGTCTTAAGCTTCTGCGCAACGATCATCGCGATTGGATGTCCGCCCCCTGTTGTTGGCCTGCTGCGTTGATTCGCAATATTCCACCTAGGATATGCTGATGGTTTGAAGCGACGGGACCAGAAACGGTGTGTAGCCACGGCTTTGCGAAGACCACTGAAGGGGTTGCTGGATCCTCGGAGATTCACTCTGGTGCGCTTTCAACGGTTCCCTGCCCATCATTAGCTTGCAGATCGGAGAGACATTTCATCACTCACATGTTCCAGTGATCAAGTCTAGGGACGAAGAGACGACAAAGAGCTGTGGTCCTTGCGCTCGTGTATTGTGGTCGAATGTCCACAGATCCGGTTGTTTCGCGTCGTCTTTGATGTCAGTCCAATTTCAGACAGGGTTAGGCAGATGTTCACATACCTGCAGCATGAGCAGTCGCGCTTTCGCTTTGGGATACTTCCAGGGGCGGGACAGTAGATCAGCTCAGTCAGTTACTATGGTACTATGGCCAAGAGAGATCTTCGCATACATCTTGACCAGCCAATCCAAGTCTTATCTTTTTCATCGGCTGGCAGGGTGGCACAGTAGACCTGCTGGGAACACCTCTCTCACATGCACCGTCTGACTTGGTGGACCACAATGTACTCTATAAACGTCAATACAGCGGAAATTAGTACTGGGTCAAAGGGGAAGAACTTATCAAATGCCTCAGACACAAAGCCTGCTCGAACTTGCGTAGCCAAGTGATCAAATTGTAGAGCAAATTGCCGGGGGAAGAGGACGTATTTATAGGCTTCTCGGCTTCTATCACTTACAAGCTTGGTACAAAGCGTTGAGGACACTTCCCTTAATTGAAGCCTTCTGAAACCCATGTCTCCTTTTTACCGCAACTATTTGCAGCGACATCTTTTGCCTTTGGATGCTCAGCGTGAGAGACGAGCAAGAGCCGTGTTGAAGAACAGGATGCTGAGTCGGTCAAGAAACGTTGGCTGACTGTTGAACCCTTCACGGCTCTCTAAAATTGAGGCACTGGGTGCTATTCAATCCGCAATGACAGGCTCATATGTGTGTTGTGATCATCTCATCTGTGAGCGACTCAATGTTGATTCACCGAAAAGCGCCTTCAATTTTATCCATAGAAATCAAGGGATTTTTTTCCTAGCCTCGCTTTAGTGTTGTGTTGGTTGTGTTGAGTTGTGGGTCTGTCCGTCTAGACTGCGGAAAGCGAGGTCACAGTAGGATGTGCCCGTTGAAGCTTGGCCCAACGTTGTCAACACTCAATTTTCAAACTTGTGACCATGAAGATACGTTAAGTTTTTTTTCGCTTTCTTTTTTGAGCTTCTTTTTTAGGTTACTGTAAGTTCTACAATGTTCCGTTTGGAGACTTTCTGAGACTTTCAATGAAAGTGGAAAGAGATGTCCGATTGAAATATATATCTCTTCGATGAGCGCTCATATCTGACCCTCAACATCGTGAGGCTTGATCAGATTTCCCTGACCGACTCGTTTATCATTATCCTATGATCAAGTTGACTGTCAACAGCCCGCTGAACAGTAAAACAACTCCAGTCAGAATTTGACTGCTTCGGTTGACCGTTGTGGTGATTGTAAAACCCAGCCCATAAACACCGGCGTCTGCATATTCTATAAGAGACACCAAGGATCGATGGAAATGGTATTGTCCAGAGCCGTGCCTTTCTCCTGCGGACAAAATCAGCTCGGAAGACCAGGAAATTGGAGGAGATCAGCCGCCCAGTGAATTGCCAACCCTTAGCGAGAAAGACAAATCACAGGAAAGTTCCGACCATGTCCCATTGGTATGTATGACGACTCGGCTTTAAATATTCTTGCTGACCATTGCAGCCCTCCCCCTCCCAACAGGAAGCAGATACAGACACGCCCTGGCGACCGAGCCCTTTCAACCCATCTTGCAGGTTCTAGCAGACCTCGAGCGCGACGATCCCAAGTTCGCCTTTCCAGCAACTCGACTTGTTGGAATCTATCGATGCCTATGGGAGTCGTGCGTGCCCAAGCACATCGATGGCCAGAAGCTAGAGCAGGACAACCTTGCTTTGAAGGAGGCTGGTACGCACCTGATCATTGGAGCGGCGTATCCCCTGGGAACTATGTTTTAGCTCCTGGAGCGACTTCCTTATCCTAGGAACCTAATCTCCTCCTGGGGTCTTCACTCTACGCTCCTGAATGACTACGAACTGGCTTTGGGAACGCATTTCCTGGACCTGGGACCTTTTGCACTCCCAGGGCCGTTTTCCCGAATCCTACAATCAATCTTCTGCCTCCCAGCGTAGGGTACTAACTCACAAAACACCTTCTCCAGACCTATGCACAAATCTGAGTCACTTTATTATTCCAAGATGCCTAGCCTATGGTTTTAGGAACCGGACTCAAGGCTCCAGGAATTAATAAGCTATCAACGGGAATATGACGTTGATTCCCCGAGGTACAGGGATAAGGTCCCCGAAGCCGCAAACCGCACTAAAGTATCCGGGAGCAAGATAACTCCTAGGGCTAGGATGTGAGTTCCTATCACTGATAGAGCTGTTAATAGGAACGTGACTAAATTTCTAAAAGTAAAGATGGATGATTCTATAAATTACGTACGATTTCCTCTGGCTATGTGATTCCTGGGCTCTAGGCAAATCCTAGGAATGGAACCGAAAGCCTGGGGTAGATATAGAAACATGGAGACCTGGGAACTCCTGTTTAGCTCCTGGGGCTAGTTCCTGTTTCTAGGAAACTGAGTTCTACCCCTGGGATCTTCACTCTGCGATCCTGACTGAATATAAACTGGCTCTGGGAATATAATGGCTAGGTGAGCCCCTCTTAGTCTGGCTGAGTGACGAGGCCCACTCTGCTCGACTGATACATTCCCAACGCACGAGTAGAACCAGGGGTGTTTGCGGGAGCAGCCTCCAAAAACCATAAGGTTTAAGCCCAATCTAATTTTTTTTTTGAAAGCAGATTCATAAAAGATAAATACTCACCAGCCTCGGAGGACAAATAAAGTTAGCCGTTCAAGTCAAAGTTTATCAATCTCTCGAGGGCTTCCAAGGTCACCAAACAATCCTCCACGCGTCGCCTTGTCGAATCAAGGGTCACCTCCGCAAAGGTGCGCCAATATACTGTGGGTTGAAACCAAGGCAATATGCACTCGTGTAGCCTATAGGGATCGATCCCACAAATCTGCATGACACGCAAGTTCTCTATTCCCCCTCGCCTTGGGGGCCGAAAACCAAAAATCACCATTTCCTTACATCGCTTTTCTTTCATAATTCCCCCCCTCGCGCATCATTCAAAAGAAAACAAAAACTCCATAGACGAGAAATCATGACCAGCAGACATGCAGCGAAAAATGCGGTTGTCGGGATTGCGAAGGAATACGGATTCATTCAACCTTGCTCCCTTGACGAGATTGGACGAATAAAGCCAGAGCTTCGGCGCGAGATCGAAGAGAGCATGTTAGCTAAGGACAAGAAGATTGGGCACGCCATTCAAACGTATGCCTTTTCGAACAGACAAGCAACTTTCAAAAGAGAGTCCCACTAATTCGAGATCTCTAGACTCGCCAAAAATATCTACAGCAGTAACGCTCGTTTCGTTTTCGAGCTCCTTCAGAACGCGGATGATAATCGATTCACAAGAGCGGCTGGGAGAAATGAACTACCTTTCATTGCTTTCAATGTGTATCCCGACAGAATTGTCCTTGAGTGCAATGAAGATGGGTTTACAAAGGAGAATCTGTCAGCTATCTGCTCCGTCGGTGAGAGCACCAAAGCGGCATCGCACGGCTACATTGGAGCAAAAGGCATTGGATTCAAATCAGTGTTCATCGCGGCTTGGAAAGTAGAGATTCAATCTGGCAATTATACTTTTCATTTCAAGCATCAGAAGGGCGATCCTGGTCTTGGAATGGTCTTACCCGTGTGGCAAGATTCCGATGAGATAATGCCAGATCCGTTGACTCGCATAACCCTTCACCTTCATCAGAACGGGGAGACTGAGGATATCCAACATCTTCACAGAACCATTTTCAAACAGCTCAATGATTTGGAGCAGACATGCCTTCTCTTTCTGAGAAATTTGAAGGAGATACGGGTGTCCTTCTATGATGAAGTCGATGAATTACAGAACTCCAAAAAGTTCTACTTAGAGAATAATTTTCAGAGTGATATTTTTCTCAAGACCGAGTCAGTTGATGAAAATGGAAACAGATATGTCGAACGAAAAGGCTATTTTGTCACTCGTTACATGGCAACTGGTCTTCCTAGAAGCGACAATCGTGAACTCCCAGACACCGCTGAAGCCAGGCGAACTTCTTCAGAGGCCGAAATCGTGCTGGCGTTCCCCCTGACGCATGATAGACAACCGCTTCTTGAACAGCAATCAGTTTTTGCTTTTTTACCTGTCCGAGAAACCAACCTCAAGGCAAGTGGCCAAATTTGATCACTGGGCAATTTACGCTTTTGCTAATTTGTAAATAGTTTTTGATACAATCCGACTTTGACACGACTGCAAGCCGTCAAGATATATCCTCAACATCAAGACGAAATATCGAGCTGAAGAAACACATTGCCTTGGCATTTGTTCAGGCGACTACGGAGCTTTTGCATGACCCTGGCCTAGGCTATACATGGCCAATGTATCTTCCGTCTGCCGACGACGCTTCTGGTACTTTTTGGGCCGATCTTTATACAAAGATTGTAAGCAGTTTGGACAAGCAGTTTGTTGTAAGGTCTCGACATGGTTGTCTTCGGAGGATAAGAGATGTGAAGATCCTGGCATCAGATTTCATGGACCGCGATGGATATCCCCTGCTGGACGACTCAGATATCGACCCTTTTCTCTCCAGTCGTTATGACTATAGATCTAGAGACGCACTTCGTCCTTATGGTCTGATAGTCACGGATTACGATCTGATCTTCCGCATTTTGCACAAAGATCTTGAAGGTCCTACTTCACGAGTTCAATCGATGTCCACGAGTGAAGATAACCACAGCCGCATCGCAAAGCTCCTATCTAGAATCGCGGAAACGAGAAAGGATAGTTTGGAACCATTGGCTCTCCTTCCACTGAGAAGCGGTGCTTGGGTCCCGGCCAATTCTGGCTCTGTTTTTTTCCCGACAATAGAGGGCATTTCCATCCCTTCAGGCATAGATCTTCGGGTTATGGATACAACTGCTGCAGCGAATGAGTACCGCAGATCGCTTTTTGTTCACTTGGGGGTCACCTATTCATCGGTCCCACAAGTGCGCAACTCAGTCCTAAGGAAGAGTTGCTCTGCTGCTGTGTATCCGACCATGGACGAATCAAGGGCGCACTTACATTTTTTGTACCTGACCCACCAGTTCAAGCAGAACAAAGATGAGCTGAGACACATATGCATCTACTCACATTCTGGCGCTCTAATAAGACCCCACCAAGAGGACTGCTATCTATCATCAGACCATCCCTACGGACCAGAAGCCCTTCTAGAGGCGACGGATAATTTGCCAGGCTTAAGCGTATCTTTCATTCACCCGACTTTCTTTGAGGAAGTCCCGGAAGCGCGAAACTCAGGCCATCTCTCATGGAATAAATGGCTACAAGAGAATCTCGGGATAAGGAGCAGACTCAGACTCATCGCCAGAGACGGAAGGAATCTCTCCCTTGCCTGGAATTATGTGGCCAAATTTCGACCAGAGATGCTCATGGGGCTCCTGCACCACCTCTGGAGCTCTGAAGGAGGAACCATACGCAAAAACGATGATATGAAACACCTTATTCGACAAACGGACGCAAAGCGGCTGTGCGGCATAGAGCTTCCAGGACAATGCCGGCTTGATCAGACATACCTCCCATTACCCAACCTTCTTGAGCAGTGTTCGCGGTTCTTGAAATCAAATGAGAGTTTTCCTTTCTTGGAGCTCGGGCGAACCCTGTCTGTGGAGCAGCTAAGTTCAAAATGGATCTTTCTTCATACAGAGCTTTGTGTCAAACAAAATGATGATGTCGAATTTTCACTCGACATCCTGAGATGGCTCCAAGAAACTAACCCTGACGCCTCTTCCATTGAAGACTATGAACGCATATACAAACTTTACGGTGCAATCAATGCCAAATATCTTGGTAGCGAAAGTCAACTGGTCATGAGGAACCGCATAAAGTGAGCGCCTATGACAGCCCGATACATTATTGATACTAAGCATCAGTCTAGGACCATTTTTGAGGACGAAAAATACATATACGTTCCCAAGCTTGATGAGGACGACGACGATATCGCCGTTTGGGCTAGTCCCGAGCGATGTCTATGGGAAGGACCGCTAAACCTGATTACCAAATTTCCACTTCAGCATCTCTATGGACAGTTTGTTCCTAGGGATAAGCTATTTCAGCTTTCAACCTTTTTCAAGCAAGCTTTAGGCATCACGGCGGCTTCTTGGTCTGATGTGACGGCTGAATTGGCAGCTCGAAGGGATGATGATTTCCAGGAATTTACTCCAATTTTTGATCTTTACAGCTATCTCGATGAGATCAAGGATCCTGGAATTGTTGATGATATAAGGTAAGTTGATCAATATTACATCCCATGAATGCTGAAGATTAATCAGCTGGCACCAGGCACGCATTTGAACTCGAACCCTTGATTTTTGTGACTAGGGAAACCCAGTCTGGTTGGTACCGGGCAACTGAATGCTTGTGGTCAAGCACAACAGAGATACATGGAAGGGTCACACTCAATGACCACTATGAGGATCTCAAAGATTTCTTCATTGACACATTGGGGGTCAAAACGCTAACCCTTCAGATGGTCTATGACGACCTGCTGGAAACAAGTGCGCACGCAACAATGAACGATGCAAAATCCAAGATCTGGTCTCTCAATGCATTGCTCGATGCAGAGGAGGATTATGTTAATCTTGATCCGAAGCCATTGTTGAAAAGCCCAATTTTCCCTGTTGTCTACCCTGATGGCACAAAGGCTCTTAGGACAGAGGATATCCAGTTCGCCATTACAGATCGAGAGCACTTGGCATCACGATTTCGAGAAAAAATCAAGACTCTTGACTTTAGCCAAGAAGAAGTTCGCCAGCTGAAAACATTTTTTGAGTGGGCCAGTCTCTCACACCGCTACCTTTCTGTTGCGGTCAAGGAATTGACATCTTTCTCGGGCGAGACAACACCGCTCAGCCCGTGGCCCAATCGAGATTTGAGACGAAAAGCACATTCCATTCTCCGGTGAGTAAATGTATGTACCGAGATGGCGAATATTGCTAATTTTTTGGTATTCTCGCTCAGTATCGCAGGTACATACAATAGCCCGAGGTATCAGGCTGACCCCCTGGCGCTTTACAAGTTACTTCAAACTGCTAGTGTCGAAGCAACAGATGGAATTGTCTCGATCCTGCGTATTTCTCAAGATGGTAAAGTGGCCGACGTAGAAGAGTTGATTGGGAAATTACACATCAGCGAAGAAGCGTCTCGTCTTTCTATCTACGTCCCCAGAGATAGGAAAGCGCAGGAGCTTTGCTTTTGTGATCTTCTACCCAGGCAGCTTGTCGACTGGCTCATGCGAGATCCTACGACACAGATACTTGACAAGGTTGAAAGTCATGCGATCAATGTGATGTCCATGATTTTGAGTATCCATCCATCTGCTGCCGATCTGGTCCTGGACCGTCAGGGTATCATCGAAATTAACATACCGAACGAAGATTCCGACGTCGACGCCGAAACTCCTCTCGAAAGCCCGCAGAGTCCTCATACAACAACCAGTCAAGATCTAACAATTTCAAGGGGTCATGCCACGCCTTCCTACAGTCAGGATTCCATGTCCCAGAGGACTCCTTTGGAGCAAGAAACCATTCGCCAAACTGAAACAACGCCCCATTCTCCCACAACTAGTTACAGCCGCCCAACACTCATGTACTCGCCCAATACTCATTCGTCCGAAGACAGCATGCAGTATCGGAGACTTATCGATAACGTGCTAGTGGCCGCACGAAGAGCTATATTTCCCTCAAGTGGCACATTCAACATGAGCGAACTAAATGAAGCTCTGCCAGTGGAGGAAGGCCGCCATATTTATGACGGTTTCGATGGTTTTGGAGTAAGGGGCGCATTCCGCTCAGATAGCCAGATTGAAAGGGATCGGAAGATCGGGGCTGCTGGAGAGCTTTATGTATGCTGAATTTTGCTAGCTTCTCATTCCATTCCAAGTCCAGTATTCGACTAACTTCGTGCAGGTATTTGAGCTTCTCGCTAGACTGGATCCACCATTAACGAACTGGAGTGAGCGAAATTGGCAAAGCACAATTCGCCGATACGTCACGGTTCATCCGGACTATGCCGACATGGGACCATGGTGCGGGAAGGAGACGGCAGACGTTACTTATGAAGATAGATTGGGTGAATTTACAGCCTTGCTTATTGACCGTGGGTACCTTGATGCCGAGGAATGGGCGGACAAGCGTCCGAAATATTTCATCGAAGTCAAGGCAACGACAGGGCCTTTGGGTCATCCCTTCTTTATGAGCAAGCATCAGTATGAGAGAGTGAGTGCATTGATCATCCACCAACAGAACTTGGGTGTTGACCGAAGTTAGATGAGAGTTATCCACAACAGGGTTGACTATTCAGAGGTGTATTTGGTCTTCCGTGTGTTTGATATTCGCGGGCACAAGGTTGGAATGAGTGTATATCTCGACCCGGAACAGCTGAAGCTAGATGGGGGACTTGTTTTTACTGGCGAAACTTGGTCAGTCGTTCCTGGCTAATGGGGCTGATCGAGCCTCGCGGTGTTGAGGTTCAGATCCCGAGGGTTCAAGTCTGTTATGTAACTCAAGGAAACATCTTCCTTCTTTCCTTCTCCTGTTGGATCATATCGCAATTATTCTACACATACGGATAGAATTGTCAAGACTCGCGCCTGCCGACCCGCGAGTAGTGTTTTCTGCCGAAAATGTCCGCTTCACGCTCCACAAGGCTCGGCTGACCTCGCTGTCGGCATTACTTTGACCGCCGTTAGGTATGATGTACAAACAACTTTGATTTACTGGCACTCGGCTTCGAGCTACGACATCTAGAATGAAGAAAACTCCCAATGGGATTTTTAGGCTCATTTACATCTAGTACTTGCAAATCTGAATCAGTCGCGTAGTGCTCTGGAGTCAAACGATCAGGAACTCATTCATTCGGTTGCTAAGCTTGCTCCAAAACTCCATATCTCTGTTGCCGGCCCGAATGCCAGCGTGTGGTCACGTGTGGTTGACAGTCGCTTCGCTGATTTCCCATTTCCGTGATGCGCTTGCTGTAAGTTGTCATCACCTACGTTGAGTGGAATTCAGTCGTGCCGACCGGCGAAGCGGTGCAGAGGTAGGCGGGTCTCGCGGTAGATGAGCCCCTGCCACTCTGGCTGAACGACGCAGCCCACTCTGCTCGACTGACACCCGTGGGGATCCCATTGATCGCTGAGGCAGCTGACTCTGACGAGGTTCGTTTGGTGCTGAATGTCCGACGGTGACAGGCTAGGCTCTCTATCGGCTGATGGTTCGCTTGCCGAGGGGACTCGGACTGGACGAATCAAGGCGTCTAGACTTCCTTCGTTTCGACTGCATTTATCAGCATCCCGACATTGCAGAACTGAGATCATCTATACTTACCACACACAGCACGACGTGCCAAAGCCTGTACGTCGCTTTTCCAACCACTCTTCCGCGCAGGAAAGATGGGCCTGCGCTCGGCACTGATCGCAACGCAGGATCACGCATTCGGTTGCTTGTTCCTCGTCCTCAGACAAACAAAACACACAGTGAATCTCGTCAACATCTTCACTCAAGCTGAGGTCCTGCAGCGACAACTCCTGAACACCGGCCCAGATATTAGTGACCGAGGTCAGGATGGCTGGTCGAGCCGGCGAAACGTGCCATGATACACTATTGGTCCGCAGCATTTCGGCAGTCACAAAGGGATCGATTGATTGCACTGGCCCAGCGCTAGTCGATAGGAGCACCGCCTGGTCTTGTCCGAGCCCGTGAGAGAGTGACCGGTCAGTGTTGTCTGATTAGCCCACCTGCGGGTTGGGGTCGGTTGGGCCTTGGACTTTTGGGCCGGTCCGGAAGTCTACATATGACAGAGATAACAGTTTCATTGTTTCATTCTGCACCATTTGGCTTCACTTGCTACGATGGTCCCCTGGTATTACTCAGTAAAGTTCGCACACAGCCTCCAGTTCGATTGAGCTGGTCCAATGCAAACACCAATATCCCTCGGTGAAGCTATAATTAGGCAAAACACCCACGATCAGACCTACCAGGTGTAGATGAAGCATTGAATGAGCGCTCGAAATACATTTTGTTGCTCAGATAATCATGGTGATGCGATAGACTGTTCCTTGCGTAGTCGAATTGGCCGCTTCAGGCGGCTTGCAAGCCACTCACTCCTACTCTGCTGTAGAATGCCTACATCCACAACGGTCGCGAGTCAAAGTGGATTCCCAACAAGGACAGCGAAGAAATTGAGGGGATTGGCTCGAAAATTTCCGATTGGCTGATTCTACATGGGAGCCGTCGCAACCCCGTGAATAATACCGTTAGCAACTACGATTTATATCGTCTGTCCTCTCCCATTATCAACATCCACTACTGCACCCAAAGCGATCGCCATTGCTTTTTGGGCATAGTACCCAAATCCATGCGATCAGGCATGCTCTGCTGCCCAGAGAACATGGAGGCAGCCGGATTGGGGTTTAGCAAGCACCATCTTGACCAGGCCTGGTAAGGACGACTCCGCCAACATTTGCGACGGACTTTTGTGATGTGATCTACATAGCTTGTGGCCGCAGCAGACATGCGCGTAACCAATCCCGCCGAAAGCAATCATATGAATCCTGATTATGGGTAGAACTTTTAGCATAGGCTGTCATAGATAGTCAGAGAGGTCGCACAGAGGATGGCTCCGAGTAAAGTTGTGCAGAAACCCACCTTCACAAAGGATCAGCTCGAACGGTGATATGCCAAATGTCATCGAAGCGCAGTGCCTGCAAATAAGCCATGCTCAAGGATATTCGACGTAGAGGACGCACTGCTGACCTGCAGCTGCAGTGACCTCGAGGGTAAATCACCTTTGCACATGTTGCACATGTTGCTCTGACTTGGAAAGAAAAGAAAGTGTGCCTAGGCATCAAAAACACCAAGTTCTGTTCAAAGACACCATAGGATGTCTGACAGTGCCTTCGATGCAGCGCCGTGTATGTCCGGTTGGTTTCTCCCGATCGCTCGTTTCCATTTGTTGGTTCCGCCCGCTGGAATACGTCGTCCGGCCCAGCAACGCGGAGTAAGATCAGGTGAATCTATCGGACGCCATCTCTTTGCTCGTGGCCCTCTAGTTGACGCGGCTATGACTCGACACCCTACCGTCTCCTTTTATCGGTTCGTACCTGATATGGCCAATGTTCATCTGTAGGCTCGAAAGAATGGGGTCCCGCCTCACCTTCTCCTTGCACGCATACTTAGACTCACAGCCTGCTCGTCGGCGAAAGTAGGACTCGCCCGCCATGGGCCAGACTGGAACATGAGCTTACTCCGGCGCCTTTCGAGCTGACAGGCACCAGACGTAAGATGCGAACGGAGGACAATGAAGACCACTCACTGGACGCCAGAAATCCAATTCATATGCAGGCTGTTCTTTCGCGGTCTTCGAATGCCTAGAAACGGTGGTATAAGCCCATTCCAGCTTGGGTTTTGCATCGGGTAGACACATCGGGACATGACATGATGCACAGAGTCGACTAAGACAAGGGCCGAGGGAGACGAAATGGACTTTTCGGTGACTCATCGTCGATGCCACCAGAAGTCATGTGGATGTGATAGATAGTAAGACAGCATGCGATCGAATCGGTAGAGGGGAGTTCGAGCAGACAAGACACTTGCTCGCTTCGCATTATACCCGAGTGACGGGAAAATGAGGGATCTCCTGTTGTATGATACGAGTCAGCAAGGCTTACCACTTGGACTAGTTGTTATGATTTGCCTGTTCATAGAGTTCGCCCAGGGCATGGTTATACGCTTGAGACGAGACGATCAGTAAACTTCGTGGTCATATGAGCTTGCCAACTAGATCACTTACAATCCTCTTCGGCAAGGCAATGCAGCACCATTCATGCCATGTTGTATGCTGGTTCACCGCACTCTCGAGCCGTTGCTTCCAAAAGGGCGGGCTGTGGACAAAACCACCAGCATTCCTCGGGTCTTTTGGAGTTTCAGGACTGAAAAGACGCGAGATGCCAGCCGAGGACAATGAGGATCACCCATTGCACGCCAGTAATTCGATCCACAAGGAACCTATTCTTTCGCGGTGTTCGAATACCGAGACAGACGGTGGTTTAGTCCATTATGCCTTGGAGTTTGTATCGGTAGACACATCAGCACATAACTGGTACATTGTGTCGACTGAGAGAAGAGCCGGAATGATGTGAACATTCCAGTCATTCCTCGTCCATGCCACCAGTGGTCATGAGGAAGGGACAGATAGCTTGCGATCGCATCGGTATAGAGGAGCTCGAGCAGACAAGATTGCTCGCTTCGCATTCGCCTCGAGTGATGGGGATATGAGGGCCACTGTTGTACGATCCGAGTCAGCAAGGCTTACCACTTGGACGAGATTGTATAATTTACCTGTTCATAAAGTTCGCAGAACGTTCGCTTGAGACGAAACGATCAATTAGCTTCGTGGTCATATCTTATCGACGAGATAACTTACAATTGTCTTCATCCATGCAGTCACCATTCATGGCATGTTGACATGATGTTGTATCCAGTTCATCGCACTCTCCGGCTGTCGCTTCGAGCAAGCCGCGCTTGGTGCACCGGGCCACTTCTGAGAGCCAAAGGCGCGTGACGAACCACCTGTGAAAGGAAAATGTACAGTCGTAATGGGATAAGACCTCGCGAGGGGGACGGCGAGAGGTTCATACACTCCGCCGTTCGTGGTGTGGAGGTGGTGAGGTCGAAGGCGGAAGACGCGATGGGCACGCGTCGTAGTGCCACCTTGGTCTTATCCGGCGATAGGACTCCCAACATGGATGTTTCACAGTGGCAGTGGGCTGCTCCTATGTACAATGGCATGAAAATCGGTAATGTTGTTTGTGTTTTGGAGCACAAAAGTTTGCACAACCAAATGGAAATAGCGCAGCAGCGGGGGCGATAAATCACTCACATTATCAGGAAGAATGGACCTCTCAAGCTTCTATTCAGCGAAGCACGCAATCGGATATTCGCACCTTTATTTGGCCGCTCGTTTGATTCATATACCGCACCTACGGTATGCTGCGTAGTTCGGAGCGACGGGGCCAGAAATGGTGTGTAGGCCATGGCTTGTGCAGAACACTAACGGGGATGCTGTATCCTCGGGTCCCTCTGGTTCGATGTCAATGTTCACTGTCATTCATTAGCTTGTAGATTCGCGACATAATCCATGACTCACATGTTCTGGTGGCCAGGACTAGGGACGAAGAGACGGCAAAGAGTTGCGGTCCTTGCGCTCGTGCATTACGTCGAATATTGGTTCGATTGGAATCGCATTGTCTTCAGGATCAGTAAATTTCCAGACAGGTCAGGCTAAGTTTACATACCTGCGACGCGGATGTTCGCACTTTCTCTTGGGAATACACACAGAGGCTGTACAGTAAATCAGCTCAGTCGGCTGCTGTGGCGGAGACCTCGTCGCATAGACACTTTGACCAGTCAGCCTAAATGTCGTCTCTTTGATCGGCTGGCTGGTTGGCACGGTTAACCTGCTAAGAATCATACCTGTATCTCTCACAGGCACTGCCTGGCTTGCTAATCCACGATGGATTCTATAATGTCAGTACAGTGGAAATTTCAGAACTGGGTCAATGGGGGAGGACTTCTCAAGTGACTCAGACACAAGCCTGCTCGATTTTGCAGAGTCAGGTGAATAAATTGTAGAGCAACTTGCCGGGGGTAGAGGACGTATTTATAGGCTTCTCGGCTCCTTCTGTTGCGCAAGTGCTCGTTTGGTAGAACGCGTTGAGGGACAACTCTCTTAATTGAGGCCTGTTGAAACCCGTGGCTTCTACAGCGTCTATTTGCACAGTTTGATGCCTTTAGATGCTCAGCGAGAGAGATGAGCAAGAGTCGTGTTGAAGAACAGGATGCTGAGTTGGTCAAGAAACGTTGGCTGACTGTTGAATCCTTCACGACTCTCTAAAATTGAGGCACTGGTTGCTATTCAATCTGCAATGACAGGCTCATATTTCTTGTTCTTGTTCTAATCACCTCATCTGCGAGCGACTCAACGTTGAATCACCGGAAAGCGCCTACAATTTCATCCCTAGAAATCATGGACTTTTTTTCCTAGCCTCGCTTTAGTGTTGTGTTGGTTGTGTTGAGCTGTGGGTCTGTCCGTCTAGACTGCGGAAAGCGAGGTCACAGTAGGATGTGCGGGTGCTCGACCCGTCAACCCGTTGAAGCTTGGCCCAACGTTGTCACCACTCAATTTTCGAACTTGTGACCATGAAGATACATTACGTTTTCTTTTCGCTTTCTTTTTTGTCCTTCTCTTTTAGGTTACTGTAAGTTCTACAATGTTCCGTTTGTCGACTTTCTGAGACTTTCAACGAAGGTGGAAAGAGGTGTCCGATTGAAGTATATATATCTCCTCGATGAGCGCTCATATCTGACCCTCAACATCGTGA
>HG814414.1:0-23058 GCA_000576735.1 Penicillium fuscoglaucum FM041
AAGAGGCGCACCACTATCAATTGTTTCACTTGTTCTGTAGCACCCGATTTCCTCAGCAACTCGCTGTACAATAAGTTACTCAAGCTCTCGTATTGCTGTCGAAAATTTTGCAAACGTTGCGGCGAAAGTCCTAGCGCTTCCAGGACAAAATCTTCGAAAAGGTCGAGGAAATTCAGACAGCTGGTTGTTGAAAGACCGCTAGCAATCATAATCGTGTTGGCCTGTGAACGGAGCACATTTATGAGTTCGGGCTCTAGAATGCCCAGAGAATGGCGTGTATTTCATGGCGGAGACAGGTCTATCTTCATAAATGAGGCAAATCGGTCATTGAACGGACGAAACCTCAATAATTGGAGCTTGGTCACCTTATCGCCTCCCTCCAGAATCTCTTGTACATCATGGGTTCTCCAATAGCCAGGAGTTGATGAGGCACAATTTGGCAACTCATTCTCCCTTGGTTCAGTGCTCGAAATTGCGGGCATCATTTTTATCGAAATTCAAATGAGGGCCAGGCCAAAGCCATGTTAAAGGTACAGGTTGGTGTTGACAAGATCTCAATTTAAACAGTTAACATTTCGCGTCACACCTCCACTTTATACCAATGAATGAGCCCGATTTGGCATGTCATCTGATCTGAGCTCCAAAAGCGATAGGGGGCTCCGTCTCGAAATTTCATTACGCCAGAAACTGGCGAAGGGTGGGGCCGGGATCAAAGACACAAAAAAGGGCATTCATGGGCGGATCCTCAATCATTGCCAAATGCCAACTTGGACAAATTGGTTTCAAGGTTCTGTGTGTATGTTCGTCTCCTCGCTTGTCAGCTATGACTTCTCATAAACACAACTATGATCTCACCTCAGCCACGTGCTTTGACACCATGCGATCAATCACAAACTCTACGCTAAACACCGGCTGGTTCCAGGAAAGCAGATCACGAGGGATCGGTTTTCCAACCGCGATTTGGTAGCTTGCACGGAAAGCCACCGCATCGTATTTCCTCAATGCTAGCCCGTTGTGAACATCATCATCCATTTGACTGAAATGTTCTTTCTTCAAAACGTCTGGTCGAGGATATGGGCAAAGACACTGAGGGCAAACGACCTGTACTTTTGACAGTCGCACGACTTCCAACAGCAAATCATATCTCTCTTTGTATGCTTCATTCCCGATCTTTGTAATCTTTTGTTCGATCACATTAAAGACTTCAAATATTGGCTGATGGGGCCTGAGTAACTCAGGGTCCATTTCATGCCCGACAGCATCTTCATAGCTTAGCCGAAATGTCAAAAAGTCTGCTCTCCTCTGCGCGAGACCCTGATGGACATCCCCTTCTTCGCTTTGGAAATGCTGGTAGAGTGGTTCTGTGTCTGGAAACGGGTAAAGGCATTTGGGGCAAACAACCTTGATTTTCGATTTGTCCACTATGACCTTAAGCAATCGAAATCTCTCAATATCAGACATGGGGGAACAGAGCAAGGAAACTTTGATTGATTGAGATGGAGAGCAAGATAACAAAGAAATTTCTTGTCGCAACCAGCAGCAGCTGATTTATGAAAGGTAACGAAGAAAGAAGCTCTTTTGATGACCCGTCAGATATATTCAGGGCATTGGTAACTTTATATATCTCTTTGTACCCAAAAATGGACAATAGTGAAGATTCTTGTGGTTTTTTATACATGCGCAAGGCTGCGGCCAACCATAATTGGACTCGCTGGCCAAAAAGCTCTTTATGGGCCAGTTTCTATAAAAAGAGAGTGAAGCCTTACGAGCTGCGAGGGAGCCACTTAGACATTCTTGAAAAAAATTATTCAGAAGGCACCAGCGGAATTTGGATACAGCAGCAGGGTCGGAAAGCATATTGCTCAATATCTGGGTTGGTTCTTATATATGACCATGAAAGCTGTCTGAACTCTCCGTCGTCCTTCGCGAATGGATCTTGGACCAAGCGCTTGCAGCTACACGTCTTACACTAGCGCATACTGGTGGTCAACAGAAGTCACATCGAAGCATGCTTCCCCGGACGGACTTTTAGCACAAAGCCACAATTCACTGAGCATGGCGAATCACACCCGTTCAGATCATTATGTATGTTTGTCTCACATGCCCCACTTTCACTGAGTTCAACCAGTAGCATTCGATGACAGCTGCAAGGCCATTAGGACCTATTGATGGCGGCTGTTCCTGGATATGACCGATGATTTCGAGCTTGGACGGTAGCCACAAGTCTTTAGTCTCTTGTATTGAATTTCCTATTTTTGCTCAGTAATTTCTTCTAGGTAGTCCTGACTAGCTGAATGGTTTGATAACCTGGCAATAATTGATACTATTATCGTGAGTCAGTGTGTCTGGCGGCAACAGCCGCAAAATACCTTACCCCTCATTTCTGGACCGGCGCGTTCTTGTAGGCAATCTGACCCACTTGCCACGAAGAGACGCTTACCAACGACTCGTTTCCCAACTTGCATGACGACTCGTTTTCCAACTTGCACGACGACTCTTTCCCTATTCGCTTGACGACTCGCTTCCCAACTTACACGACGACTCGCTTCCCAACTTGCATGACGACTCGCTTTCCAATTTGCACGACGACTCGTTTCCCAATTCGCTTGACGACTCGCTTCCCAACTTGCATGACGACTCGCTTTCCAACTTGCACGACGACTCGTTTCCCAATTCGCTTGGTCGTTCGTTAATAAATTGCTTCACGACTCGCTTATCGGATTTCTTTCAAGAATGATCACTCAGGCGGAGGCAATGATGTTCGGGCTCGATACACAACCTGACCAATACAAAGATATGCTCAAAAAGGCGAATGTCTTAATCAAAATTCGAGATCACCTAGACGCAGACCGCCTAAAAATGATGTCATTTTTACCATCTTCTTTTGACCGCAGCTCTAAAAAGAAGCTCTTCAAAAAGAATATCACTAATTTGATCAATCAAGGCATAGGAAGCCGAACAATGAAGGCAGTCTTCGATCCTCATATGGACAAAGGGTGTCGTGTTGATTGTCTCATGCTCATACTATTCTCATTGTCCGATAACCATTTTCGAGATATTGAAAAATATGGACTGGTTGAGATACTGGCGTATCTGTTGCGGGACATGATGCATATCGACGATGTGTCTACAATGATGATGAAGAAGTTCACTGCCACTGTCGGGCTGATCTGTGAGAATGATCACAAGAATAACGTTATATTGGGTCGGTGGCACTGAGTTCCATGTTCGACAACTTCATTTATTTACAACATTCGAGCTGATTCATTGCAGAAAAAATTGGCCAAGAATTTGCGCGAAAGCTCAAAGACAAGATGGTAAAGCCCAATGAGCAAGTTTTCTCCCATGAAGGACCGCCGAGAAAGCGTGGGTACGAAGAGTCCTCGGAGCACGAGCACAATGCTAGTATATCAAGCCAAAAGCGAGGTGAGTTTACTCTTTTTGTGAGGAATTAACAAAGTGGAATGCTGAGATATCATACAGTGCAGTACCAAGGTACTGGACAATACATACGAAGACCAACAGATCTTGACAGCGAAGCCTCGGCACCAACTTCCAGTAGGTCTTCAGTTGCTCATATCAATCCGGAAATGGGCCATGAGAACATGTTGCTGACTATTCGTAAGTAGTTGGCCCTGAGGCACATGGGACCTTGGACGTTCAAGTGAATCAATTATCGACTGAGCATAAAGTCGATCCAAGATTTAATCATACAAACTGCAATCCTCAACGGGATTCTTCAACCTCGTACGATTTGACCGCAGGCATCAACGAAGACATGTCACACCATAACAATCTCGAACTAGCGTTCTTTGTTCCCCTGGAGAATTTAAATGGCTTCTATGAATTGCACAAAAATTCGAGTGGTATACTGCAATCCTCAGCCATCCTCACCATCCCTACACAGGACCGAGTTGCTTCCTTAGTATTGTCGATTCCGCGACTTGAAGCGGTTGCAGCAAGTGGCCGATATAAATTGCCAGTGATCTTCAATTCTGATCATCCTTCAACTTGATCCTTTTAACTTCAACCAACATGGCTTCAAATGGACACCCTTTCGGAATTTTTCCGATCCAGGTCCCACCCGCATTATGTTTATCCCAAAGTTTATACGAGTCTCGGTACACCCTAATGCACCCGAGAAAATTGCGTGTTGATAGTGGACGGAAAGCGATGAAGTAGTCAGTCGAATGACCCTCAATCATTATAGCTGTATAGGAGGTCCATTGTTTATCAATTTCGACTTGGGTTTCTCGAATCTCGCTGAATATCTGCACAGTCGACTGTTAGTTTCAAATTCGCCTAATTATTTTAATGAAGTGTGTACTCTTTTGGCATTTGTCAAAATCTCTTCGTCTTCATCAGTATCCAAAACTACCCCATAGCAAAACTCAGTTGCAGTCATGGTTGAACACCCGAGTGCACAGAAGCAACGCAGGTGGTCAGAGTTGTCGGAGTGGGCGTTTGAGCAGGCGTTGCCTCCTTACTTAACGTGTGCGGAGAACGATGTTTCAATCGTGAGGTGAGACGTAAATAGGCCGACAGTGATGAGGAGTGCATGTTAGGCCGAAACGGAAGGCGGAGGGGCAGGTATGCATATCTTATCACGTGATCTCCAGCGGGGCAAGCCGCAAGCGGCAAAACCATGCAATGACGTATAGGTCACGTGCCTCGTGGCTGCTGCGTCGGTCATCCCGTCAAACGAAGAAAGTTAGGACTTAGAAATCCTATTTGATACATCAGTCGAATTTAAGGGGCCAATTAGGTAAAACAATGACAATAGCATTCATAACATGGTCGAACGAGGGCGGGATGTATCAGATGCTACAGAGATCACCATCGCTAGCCTCCTCGGCTATTGAGCTTCTCGACATATACATAGCCCGGGGGCATGCTATTTGATCAACTCGGCGAGAAAGATCCGTTTGGAAGAGGAGCACCATCTACTTTGAGACACAAACAGTTGGCTGCTTCGGGAAATGAACAGTTTCGCCAGGTTTGCAATGGTCATGAACTACTGTTACCTGGGTGACCGTCACTTCTCCAGTGCATGGAGACTATGAGAGAGCTGCCGACACCATCAACAGTAAGGCGGAATGGATGAGAAAGGTCATGCCTCGGTGCCAGCTCCGTATCCAGATAGGTGACATCTGCTACCCCTTCCACGTGTAGAGGAAAGCTGCAATCCTCGACCTGGCAGGGCTGTCGTTTCATACTCTGCAGGACTCCGATCATACCCTGCCGTAAAGCGTGAATAGCATGCTGGCGATCCCTTACAGTAGAGTATAGTGCTTGTTTTGGAAACGAAGGTAGCACAGGCTGTCATCCACCAATTCCGGGAAGACACCACCAGGGTGTCGACTGGAGTAGCGGTGATACTTGAGAAGCTACAACGTCAATTATAGTCCCACCATTACATATCCATCTGCACCAATGTGGCTAAAAGCTGGATCGGAATGGGCGTGAGGCGTGTCGACCTTTTCGCCTTGGACCGTGCCTTGCGATGTGATATGCCGAAAGCCCATCAGGAAAGAAGTTGCAGGACGACAAAGTTGTAAGATCGGATAAATTTGGAGTCTGAACAGAGCCACTATTGGGGTTGACTACTGTTAAAGTTGAACAAAATGAGTTGGGGGAGGGAAGAAGGATTTAACTGGTGACTTGTGCACAGGCTTAGGCCGCATTGCTAATCTACCAATCCGAGCCCAATGGGGTTTATGTCGAAAAAGGCCCCACAGTGCCTTCTCTTGGGTCTGATAAGGCCAGCTTCGGCTTGAATCGCCTAGGCACCAATGCTAAGTCCTCCGAAGTCTACGCGCAGAATCACATTTTCCGCTATTTCCCAAGGTGGGAAAGGCCACAGGGCCGTCATTCAGCAAACCGAGGAACCCCAATCCGGGGTGATCAAAACCTGAAGACACTGGATTGCAGAGGGTCAATCTTCTTGACCTGTGTATCAGCAACGCAGACTCAGTTTTTTTACAAGCGACACTATCTCAGAATTCCAAATGATGTACATCGAAAGCGGGATAGGCATCTGCTTGGCGGACTGGGTTCCTTGGTACCGACATACCTGGTCAATACGTAAGAATTCACGGATCCACCTACGGACATAGTCTCATGCACGGCTGAAAGTGACCCTGGTACACATTGCCTTGGCCCGAGCAGGTTCGTGCACGCGGGTGTATGAACCTCGGGAGGGATCCTGGGGCCGTTGCTGCAACGGCCCGGCAGTCCGCCATGTTGCCGGATCGCCTCACCCCAAAATCATCGGACCATTAGTCAAACGTCAAACAATGTGGCAAGCAGTGTAACCCTGAAGCATTTGAAAGTGGAAAATTGTTGAATCAAAATCACTTTATCCCCCTTCCATCACTTCTTTGCCATCCTTCACCACCCTTCACCGTTCTTGACCATCTCTTGGTGGGGTTTGAGCCCAACAACGATTTTGACGAGCTCTCTTGTCGGATACTTCCAAGCATATGCAGCAGTGCTAGAATGAACCAGTGAGAACGTGACGCGGTACTTCAGAATTGCATCTTGACATAGTTCCGCAATCGAGAATATGGAGCTCATTGAAGCTGATTCTGCATAGGGATCAATCGGTAGGTGAATGAACTTCATAGCGTTAGGAGATTCATCCAACATTCTCCTCGACGTGTTTGGTTGTAGGATATTACTTTCGCCAGGAGCCGGTCGACATCAGCAAGCAGACCAGACCACCGGCGGGGGCACATCATGTCATAGATTTCTGGGGCGCAATACTCTCTCTCATCCATCCCATCCATGGAAGCCGATGAACGCTCCCAGCACCTAAATTATCAAGTCCGTCATTTGCAGGCGGAAGAAGGCGAAAACAGGAAGTAGAATGGAGGCGCCAGCGCAACCAAAAGACCACTTTCACAGAGCTCGTTCAGCACTGCTAACTCAGTGCTTCCGTGCTTTCTCGCACCGCAACAATATTAATGCTCGTGATAGGACCCCCGGGCATGCAGGGGCCGCAACATTTAGGTCAACACGCCTAGTGATTTATGGACCAGGTTACTGTAGACTCGGTACAGATTCGTGTGTTGGTCTAGTCACATAATCGATTGCGGTGAGGGGCCAGAATCTATGATATCTACCTGCCGTCCACCAACTGTCTTGAAGAATTGATCTCACAGGCACACAAATGAGTCTTAGAAAATGCGGACCGCAAATTTGCTTCACCCCCCGTCGCAGTTCTCATCGAATCAACCAGTTTTCCCAACCAGCCAGCTATGACTGGATATTTTCTTTGAATTCGGTCGGCTCTATCTGTCCAAGGCTCAAGGTAATATCCTAAATCAGCTTAGTGGCTGTTCTCCAAGTTCCAGTAAGAGACATACCGTAGAATGGTCTGAGGGAAATGTAGATCGGATAAAACGAAGATCTCCTTGACACGACCGACGAATAACAATGACAAGTACCACCTCCAGACCAAACCATTTTGCTACTTTCGAGACTGTTCCAGGCATGACTCAACAAGTTGCCTGCTGTAGCAGTGATTTCTGGACGTAGTATGGGGAGGCTGGCGGACAATACTTGAAATTTTTTCTAATCCAATCCGTCTCACAGCGAGCAATGTGAGATCTTTATGTCTCAGGAATGTCAGGACCGCTTCTGCGTCTGCTTCTAGCCTCTTAATGAAGGAGCTTTAGCTGAAGAAAAATAATCAACTGGAAATTGGTATCTTGTGCGGTGTGCCATCTGCAAGGGAGGAAGATGAGGCTGTTAGCAATTTCAGCATGTTGACGTTTGAACAGACCTTATTCTCCAACGACTGTTTCTGGTTTCTCTAGACCCCTACCAGTGCGTGAGAGCAAATCTTTCATTGACCGCCACATACTAAGTTGGGGATCATTCAAGATTGCACATTGAATGGTACAGTACTGCGTTTGACTCCACGATTACAACCATAGCTTCGGATGTTGGGCAACTAGATTTAATAGTCATGACAGAGCGGTTGCGATGGACAGCAATCGACCACGGTGGAAACACCCACCAAAATGAAATTCATTATGATTTACTTGAAATCACCAGTGTGGCCAGAGAGCGCTTGAATTTACTTTGTTATATTTAGTGTGTAGAAGACGACTGCTGCAACGGACTGCTTCAACGGACTGCCTGACCGGTATGTGACTAGATAATCAAGTCAACTATAATGTACAACGAACTATACTCTTTCTGGCTGACTCTCAAGTTATACGTGACTTTCTTTCTCTCGCCAGGCTTTGTGGAGGGGTTGCAAGGGACATGGAAGCATCAAGCAGGAACATGGCATCGCCAACCTAGAGCAAAATTGCGAAAACTAGTAACGATAAGCGCGCATCATGGGAGCAACAATGTCGAAAAGACCTGGCCGCCCATATTCATTAGTCGTTATTCTTCTGGCCATGCTCTCGACCTTGACTCTCCCAGATGATCGACTTTCGCTCCCGCCCCGGTCCGCGTCCCTCTGGAAAACAAGCCAGAGCCCTCGAAACCAAGGTGATGGCCTGTAGCAACCTGCCACGACACTCTATGCATATTGAGTGTGCATTGGGTATATTTAATAGCTTGCATTTTGTGGTATGCACTTTCGGTCGGTTTGTGGCAAGGTCAGATCGGCTTCAAGGTTCCGAACTCAGTACAGTTCTTAAGGTCTAAATGGTCACACGTACGGAGTGTTCATAAGTGGAAGGCTGTTAGGGATAAGTAAGGTCAGATGTACGTAGGGCATCGTAGGTAAAAATCATAGATCACGCTGTACGAGACCATAAACTATCTAAAGTAGCCATCTTCCACTTGATCAGTACATTCCCTTACACTAGGACGATAAGAAATAAACTGGTGATGGCAGTCTTCTACCAAACTTGGGCGCTTACACATCGTAATCAATGACAACAGACAAACGGACAGGTCCAGCGGAAAGGCTACCACCGATACCACCCTCAGTGCTGAGAGCAGCGGTGTAAGCGTTGGTAACGGTACCAGCACCAGTAGTGATGGAGGAGCAAGTGCCATGAGTGTTGTAAACATCACAGATCCTCATACCTTGGACGGGCATATCAGCTTCCTGGGCAGTGATGGCCGAAACGTCAAACCCAGACCAGCCAGAGTTCACAGTGGAACCGAAATCGAACTCTCCCCAGGTGGAAGCGTAAGAGCCGTATGCGTTAGTAGGGATGGTAGAGTTCTTGGCAGCGGCCCAACCGCCCTGCGAATTGGTGTCGAAAGCCCAATACTTGGTCTCACCGGCGGTGAGGGTGAAAGAGTGGCAAGCCTTTCCGTACCAACCGTCCATGGTACCGTCAGAGCTGTATTTGTTCCAGATCACGACTTGCCAGTCTTCAGTGTTGGAACCATTGAACTGGATGACGTACTTGTACGAGCTGGCGTCGGACTGAGAAACGGTGATGATGTTGCTACCGTAAGGGCTGCCGACGTTACCAATGTAGGTATCGCCCGAGCCGGAGGGATTAGTAGAAGCACCAAATCCAGAGGTGGAGTAGACGCCGTTTGCGGGTATCTCGGTCCAGCTGGCGCTGGAGGAGGAGGCAATGGCGGCGGCAGTGGATGTACCCCCAGCGGAGGTGGAAACAACGACAGAGGAAGTAGTCTTCGCGGAGGACGTAGTCGACACAGCCGAAGCCGTCGGCTCAGGAGTTAATGTCCGCTCGGGTGTTGGGGTAGGAGTCGCCATGGCAGAAGTAGTCCACACGAGAGTGGAAGTCTTCTTATAAGGGCAGGCAGTGATACTTATGAGCTCGGTCACGGTCGTAGTTAGAATGGCTTGGCGACGAGCATGACCATGTAGGCGAGCAGCGAAAGCGCTGATGGTGAGAGGCGCCAGCAGCAAACACTTAAAGAAGAGCATTTTCGGAGACGGAATATATACCCGGGTTCTCAAGAAAGGCGATTCACTATGAATGAATGGATAGCGTTGTTCACAAAAAGGAAGGACAGAAGTATGGAAATTCCCCGGAATTTGGAAAAGAGTGTGGTGATATCAGAATGAAAGTGTGAGGACGGGAATCAATCTTATTATATGGGCTGCATGAGACTAGCTCTTTGCCTCTCAGCTGAAACGCTAAACTTACTAACGCATTTCACTAGCGAGCTGGACATCCCAACTAAAATGCGTCAATACAGGCCAATATAATGTTTAATATATCAGCCATTTTACTAAATCTGGACAATACGTTCGGAGAGACAGGACTAGTAAACGTCGAAAGAGCCCCAATACAGTAAAAGTGCACACTGATGGATTGTTAGTCCTGCTGCCCCTAGCACAAAGCCATCTAGCAATCTTTTCGAATGAGATCAAGTGATATTATACCGTAATCTCTCGCCCTGCGTGAGAGCCGGAAGGCGCGGGGTGGAAGTGTCACTTAAAATCGAAGAGGTTTCGGCAAACGAGAGCCCATGAGGAAGAAGGGAGAGGAGGGGTGAGGGGGTTAAATGCCAACTTGAACACGGGCTAACTCTCCCGTCTGCCTCAAGAAGGCCATAGGTTCTGTGACCGACCAGGCATATCCGTCCTCAGGGGGCTGGAAGCGGATTTGGCCGGGAGCGACGACGAGGCCAAGTCGATCGTCTGAGTACGTTAGCCTCGAACGTGAGCATGGCCAGAGGGTTTGCGACTGACAAATATGGGCGGCCAGAGCTTATCGGCATTTTTCTTCAGCAATGCGCGCTTCTTGTTGCTACTTTTAGCCATTTTGCTTTAATCTCTTTTGTAACCTTCCACCAAAGCCCGGCGAGAAAGGTCCGTTTCTAAAATTGCCTCCAACTTCAAGGTTACTTAGATAAAGTACGCTCTGTGGTACAAATGACTTGACCATCTATCCAAGTACTGGTTAAGCAGTCCGTTGAAGCAGCCGTCTTCTACATACCAATGATAGCAAAGTAAATGAAGGATGTTGGTCACACCAATGGCCTCAGGTAAATTGTGATAAAAAGAGGCCATGTAGCTACGTAAACGGTGATCAGCTATTTCAGGTTCGGGATGAACCATAGGAGCGTATGGAGCTCGAAATCGTCAAATTTGCTCTTAGACCTAGCTATCATGATTGAATTTTTACAAATGACCCCATTCTGACAGGTGAATTGGCTCTCACCGGGCAATTGACTAATAGCATTTGGGAAACGCCGATCTTCGTTCCATGAATCTTTTTTTTGGCCCCCTTGTAGCTGGCGAAACTCGACCGCAATTCCATCCAGAACTTTTCGATGGTGTTGCATTGCAATACCATATCCATTGATTTCGCAAATGATGCGTTCTGCAGCCTTTTCTGCGAGGCGATGTGCAAGATGACTATTATTTGCTTCGATAATTGAGCAGGGAGCTCTCTTTCGCCTGTATCAAGTCCCACTCTCCATAGGCTGTCCCAGCCGCCCAATTATTGGAAACTATGCAGCGTATGGCTATGAGTAAAGCTCTCCCCACACTTACTTCAGAAAAAAAGCCATCTTGGTGTACTTTATGCAATGAACTTGGAGGGTCACTGTACTTGATGCCGTGCCTTTGAGAAAAAGTCGACTCAATGATTGACCCGCAATGTACCCAGATTTCAATCCAGAAACTACGCGTATGGGGTTTCCCTTCCCAGGTAGAATCGAACGGGACAAGTCTATTCAATTCCGAACTAAAGGGTTTCTCATTCAGCCCACTCCCTATGGAGTCTCCTGTATGCTCCACCCCCCCCCCTTCCATCGGCTCAGCGTGCTTCCCACTCTCAGTAATCTTTCCTTCTTAAGAGCAATAATTTGGTCCACTTTGTTGGCAGTAGACAGACAATTCGCGGGCATCAATACTGCGCAATTCAGGCTCCGAAGCATGTCAAAAACCATCGCTTCATTCTCACCGCCAAGGTGGCTGGTCGATCAAGGACAAGTATGCGTGGCTTCCTGAAAAGCTCTCGCAATAGCAATGCGCTGCTTCTGTCCTTCAGATAGACTTCCCATAATACTCTCGTATTTTCAGCTATTTAAGCCCATTTTTAATATTAAGGTACTCAGAAGCGTTATAATTGAGCTGATTTTGGCTTTTTTCCAACGCGTCGACGCCTCCAAACGATGTGATTACCTGCATTCACCTATTAGTATCAGCAGGGGCTTGGTGGGCTTATTTCGCACATACGGAACTGATCAAACTGTCAGGGCCTGTCTTGTCGCTGCTGCTCTCCCACCACATTCCCCCGCCGAGGCCTTTTGCCATGATGTACTGTGCCTTTTTCTGAGCTACTCGGGGTGTGTCGAAGCTGACCATCATGCGTTGGATAGGGTCATAACTGTAGCTAGAGACTGTTTGCTCCATGTAGTTGACGATAGAGCCTTTCAGAGGCAAAGCTTTGTAATCCCAAACGCCGCTTTCCCAGCTGCCAGTCCCTATCCCATTGTAACTTTTGCCTGGCCCGTCAGTGTCCAAAAAGGACCTGCCGTATAGTGGCATTCCCAGCACGAGCCTTCTGGCAGCTACACCGTTGGTTGTGTAAAAATTGATGGCCTCGTCCGTATTGAACGGGGTACTGGGAGAATTATGAATGGATGTATAAATGTTGGCATCATGTCCGGAGACGTTATCCCAGCTTCCAGAATAATCGTAGGCCATCAGGTTCCAAAAATCAACATACTGATCCATGTCCGTGACATGGAGCTTCTGGTATTTGCTCGGACCTGAAGTCTGGGTCAATATTGGGGAATGGCAACAAATATGCAACTGGACTAACCGGCTGGGCATGCCACTGTTATCAAAAAATGGTACCCATCCGCATGGGCCATACCGTAACTATCAAGGGCCTAGGGCGAGTGAGTCACAAGGAAGCACACATCAAATCATACAAAGCCTACTGTGCGCAGTTCTTTGAGCAAAGCCACCATGTTTTCTGCCTGGGTGTTACTGGCAGGATACTATGGCCAGTTTAGCCAAATTTCCACTCATTCCAGAATCCACGGTCAACCTACTTCCCAATCAATATCGAGTCCATCAAATCCCAGATTTCTGACAAGATTCACGGCAGAACAGACAAAAGCTGCTCTGCCAGCATCGGTACCGAGCGAGGCCCCGAGATTTTTAGAATAAGACCAGCCCCCGATAGAAAGCAGCACTTTCAAATTGCGATTCCTCTGCTTGAGTAAGAACAGCTGCTTTATACATCCATAAGCATTCTTTCCGTTCTCATTCCAAGAATCTCTAGGATAGTGCTTTTCAATATCAGCCCAGGAGTCTGACAGGTATACTTCTCCTGTCTCCGCATGCACGTTAGCAAATGCATAGAGAACATGTGTGAGCTGCTCGGCTGGAAGGTCCTGGGGGTTGAACTTTCGGCCGTAAATAGCCTGTTTATTAGATTTCTGTCAGCAATAGTACATGTATTTGCCATGTAGATGGAGTATGACTTGACCCAATTAACGAAATATGCTACTGAGCGATATCCGGTCGTATAACCCCGAGCGACAGGGGAAGTAGAATTATTTCCTGAAGGGATCTTGGCGATAATGGAAGCAAAGGCCGCACTTCTTAGCCAGAAAAGCACAAGAAGTAGAAAAACATTCCCTCGCATAATGGCTGATAATAGAATCTTGGATGCAAGCTAAAAAGCAGCACAAGGGGAGTGAAGGGCTACTTTTAGTATTTATTGCCGGAATACTACATACCTAGTTTATAAGGATTCGTATTATCGCACCAGAGTTGTGTCTCTACATAACCAGTCAATATTTGCGGGAGCCTTTCAGAGCTTAAACGGACATCCACTCTTGCTATAGGAATACAAACTAAGCCTCGCGAGTTTGAGGTCTTCCCAAGTGCAGGAATGGTATCCATGCCGAGGGACCCTAAGTCGCTCAAACGTTTGAGCGTGTTCATTCTCCATTTCCTTGCATACCTTGCCAAGTTTAGGCAGAGGCCCAAACAGGACGAGAGGTATCTTGAAGGTAGCTAAACCATGTGCACAATCTCAGCTTTGTGGGGTGGAGCACCTTTAGAAGGTTAAACAGGTGTGTATGAATCATAGAGTGTTCATCAAAAACGGTGTAAAAAAACGGTTGTATGTTGACACATGGCGAAAGATGAATAATCCTTGAAAAAGCTCACACGTTCTGAAGCGTACAGTATTGTTTTCCAGGTGCCATTTGTCCTCTCAATGAAGCCCCAGCTTACTTGCTCTGCAAAATTGAGGGTCAGAACGCCCTTTTGCATTATAGCCTCATTTCCTTACGCTCTCTTGTCAGTTTAGCGGGTACGGGCTTTGAAGCAAAAGGGCAACCTTAGCAAAGTGGTCGTGGGACAGCCGTGAGGCAGCGTTGGTTACAAGTCTCTCTTAAAATCTCCATTTCCAGACGAATGCGCTCCATGAGCACGGCTGGCACTACATCAATAGTCATTTGTACTGTAATTTCTCGGTTTGTTGAAAGTGCCTTTTCTCTCTGGGTCTTTCGAGGGGGTTTTATTAATCTTGCACAACTTTCGCTTGCATATTATTAAGCTACATCTCGTTTCTCTTCTAGAAAGCTGCTGGTTGCGGGACGTACGCACAGTGGCGTGTAAGAGTCTGTGACTTTCCGATATACACACGCATTAAGGACTTTTCCGCCGAACTCTAGCAGGCCTTCTAGCAGAATGCGAGCCCCTGGGATGGACAGTGCAGAAAGAAAAAAATTTGGGTCGTCAAACATTCGGGTCGCGTCCCTAAGATCGTTAGATCGTTAGATCATTCAAATCGGAGATCCCTTCTAACGCCTTTCACCGTTTCCGATTTTCAAGCCCTTTGCCTGAAAGTCCTCCGGCTCGAATACACAAGCATTTTCTGCGTTCAGGAGTGCTATATTGACGGCAGTTCCATGTTCACCCTGGTCGACGGCCTACCAACGGCACTTGCCAATGTAACCTCTTGTCCGATCTCTACCCTAGCGAGGTCAAACTGGGCACGATCCGCTGC
Source organism: Penicillium fuscoglaucum FM041 (assembly GCA_000576735.1). NCBI lineage: Eukaryota > Fungi > Ascomycota > Eurotiomycetes > Eurotiales > Aspergillaceae > Penicillium > Penicillium fuscoglaucum. Next base: position 14,940 of record HG814414.1, read on the forward strand.
AGGCATGCTGTCCAAGCCTCTTTCTCAGCACGCTGTTTATTGGATTTCCATATTTGAGACGGCGCTTGGTGTTTGAGGAGCTAGACTGTTGCTCATTGGAGACACGTGGCTGCCACAGTTGTCAACCAGCACTGTTGGAAGCATCATCTGATAGAGATTGAGTAGTAGACCTTTATTCTACGCCAAATCACTAAAAATGATGATCTATTTTGAAGCGTAGAAGCAGGGATAAGTAGATTTCTAGTGGGTGCTTTAACGGTGGGGGGTCATTGTCCACCACCCCTCTTTCCTGAGGTCGGTGAAACCGATTACTCCATGTGGGTCTCGGTGGGTCGCCAAGTGGACCTGCCTCCAGCAGGCGACGCAGCCAGCTCAACCGCGTTGCCTCAACGCTGGGGGCGGCGATCAATATCATAACTGAAGGCGTATCATAGTTCCCAGCTCAATCGCCTAAAGCAAATTAGCAGGCCACCATAGATTACTGGTCAATCTCTTCTCGCCTTCTATCTTATTGTAAGTCTCTACAGAAACCGACCGGGGCTAAAACATGCCACGCCGATTGAGGTGAGGTCCAGTGCCCTTCACAATGCCCAAAATTTCTGGAGCCCCCTTGAGATACATATGCCCCTCACTATATACTTTGATTGACAGCAAAAATGCAATGTGGTACGTATCTTTTACTGTACATCTATAAGCTGCCCCTTGTTTGACACCTTGGTCAGCCTTCCGGTCGACCGACGATCTTAACCTTTGCCAGCTTTTTGCCAGCCTTTTTCCATCGCTCTTGGGTGACTTTAGCGCGCTTCTTGCTACTCTTGGCCATTTTGCTCTAGCTGGCGATGCCATGTTCTTACTGAGTGCTTTTATCTCATTCGTGGAGAGGCTGTGAACGAGAACCCGACTACAGAAGGCTGGTTTGTGACAACAGCGCCCAGCTTGAAGGTCGGTTAAAAGATCGTATTTGGTGGCAGATGCGGATAGAGCGGAGTCTGTGGTACGCTAAGGTTGACGGCCAGGCAGATACCGTTGAAGCAGTCCGTTGTAGTAATGCAGCCATATCTACACTAAATGCCCCGAAGTGGCGATGTAAACTAAAGCGCCGAGTTTTGGCTACATCGATGGCTTCTTGGAAGCTACAATATAGGCTTCTAACGCTTCAACGATAGTTGGTTGTTGTCCACACAATCGCTCTTATTTGAGGTGGTAAAATCGACATGTTCCATGTGGGTCCCGGTGAACACAACTCTGGACCGCGTTGCTTCAACGCTGGAGGCGGCGACCAAGATCAATCTGAGGGCTCATTGATAGACCGCGGTTCAGTAATCTCGATTGAACGCATCGGAAAATGAGTGACATGATCTCAGAGGCATAGAAAGTCGCGAGGACACATCAAGTAAGAGAGGTGAAGGGTGGCGGTGCAGAGGATCGATCCACGTTGATCGGGGAGAGAGAGCCAGACTTGAACACGCTGTCAGTTGGCACCGCGCAAAGGTCACGGTAGGGCAGACGGCGGTAGCCTACAACGTTTAAAGCGACGGCCGTTGACCAGTTCGCACAGAAGAGCAGAGCACCGGTGCCTGTGAGCGGGGCCTTGTTGCAATGGACTTGGAATCCAACGTCAAGTGCTGTGACTGACGTGTAATCTTTGCCCTATAAGTGCAATTCCGTCCATTGTTCCAGACCAGTCCCATTCATAATTCTGGCGACGAGACCTTAAAGGAGTAGAGACCGCCCTAGATTGCCAGAATATCAACCCATTATGGACGGCCCAAACGAACCAGCATCGGCAGGCCCGACGGCAGAGCAAGGAACGCGGACCGCTGTGCAACGCGGACCGCTGTGCCAAATCCGACCGAGCAACACGCGGCGCATAGTTCTCCCGTTCCCTCGCTAGTAAGTCTGTCCCGAAACCATGCAACTTCCGCTGACTCATCTTCATCCCCATAGGCTGTTCCGGGCGACACGCAAGCCCTGGCCGCAGACCCTTTCGAACCAGTTCTGGAGACATTACAGCGCTTGGAACGAGAAGACCCCAAGCTTGCTTCCCAGGGCGCGCGTCTTTTGGGCCTTTTTCGACGCGTGTGGGAGTCCTGTCTCTCCAAACACGTCGACATCCAGCGCCTTGAGGAAGCGAACCAGATCCTGCGGGCCGGCAATGCTCAGCACAGCGGCGAGGCGGACCACCTGAAGCACCGGCAAGACGACCAGCTTGCTCGGTTGCACGCATTTGAGTCTGCTTTGGAGAGGACTCGACAAAATTTGCTAGGCGTGCTTGAAGATTGGAACAGCTGTGCAGCAGCGGACTTGGCCGTTGTGCCGGATGATTTCCCGTGAAGTGGGTGACATCGAAGTGTTGGTGATCCATAGGAGAAGGACGTAGAGGAGGACTAGGTGGGAGGGGCGCAGCCTAATCTTGAGGTCTTAGTTATACACACTTTCCCATGACCAGAGCAACTGTCTACTTTACGAAAATACGCCTTGAATGGTTGTAGAACGCTTCGATGTGACTTCCATGCTGAGGCACTGCTATTTGCTAAGAGTCGGTCTGTTTGCCCTACAGCACGAAAAAGCCGAGCACCACAAAGACGAAGTACGCGGTGGGGTTTATCATTGGATGCAGTTCACTAAAGCCAGGTTTTAGTGCTCTTTTGGCAATTCAGTAAAAACATCGGTTGATTTTGTTACTATATGTCATGTGATTAACTAGGCAAGCACGGTGCTTTGGTATTAGACATAGGAGAAAGATTATGTGAGAGCCAGGTAAGGATTCCCTCATAAGATGTTCTACTTGAAACGATAACGGACCGATCACGTTTGGTTTAACTGTAATTCAAACTACCTGCTGAGAATAATGGACAGGAACGAATTGAAATAACATACAAACAAGATACCATTCTGGGTAAGAGGCGAAATTCGGAAATGAAACGTCAGGCTACGAAGTGCCAAAAAGCAAACTATGGACTTCTCCTCGAAGATAGGCATGGATCGCCAGCGATTCCACTCCTAATTCTCCCCGGTGTCCAAACAAAGCGGGCTCAAAGCTGCCCCAGATCAAAGTTCCTCCTCCTGTTCATCATGACTCTTTTCTTCCACCGCGCGTACCTCTTTTGCTTTGAGAGAAATCATTGTATCTCGATATACAACCCAGTTGGCCAGAGCAATAGTCCTCCGAGTCTCCTTGTCCTGATCAGATAAAGTGCTCCACTTCTCCTCCTCTCCCTTTTCTTTGAGATATGACTCCTGACTGAACTCAATGTGACTCAAGTCGACTTGATTGTTGGCCATATTTCCAACGCCCTCGGCATTCAGCCGGGTAGTATTTCCAGCAGCGGGCACAAAGAGCTCGGGATCATCGACCTCTTCCATCTTTATGTGGACAGTCCCCGCTGATTCAGACCCATCTGCAGGAACTGTCCTTGGGACTGAATTGGTCGCCCGTGCTGGAATTTTGTTATGAAGCCCAGGCGTTACTGAACGCGAGCCCGCTCTGTGCTCTCTTTCCGATTTGTCCTCTAATGGGAAAGGCGTGGGTGAACGGCTGTCTCTTTGCTCTCTCTCCAATTTCTTCTTTTTGAAAACATCTAATGGGAAAGGCGTGGGTGAACGGCTGTCTCTTTGGGTTTCGCCTTGATAACGACAGTATCTTTCCTCCTGTCTGTCCCAGGCGGCGCCAATTTTGTTTTCTGTGGATTTCTTGTCGGTCAGTCTGATCAAATCAGACTTGGGAATCCAGGAACAATTCCTCGATAGCAGTTTTTCATGCTCCTTCTTGATGTTGCGCCATTTTATTTTGATCCACGTCTCCGGGGCTTTTTTATACTCCCGCAACGACTCCTCCCTTTCTTCGATAGCGACGCCAACAATACCTATAACGTTCTCCCTTGTATATTGCCAGTGTTCCTCGCCTTTTTCGTCCTCGTACTTGATCTGCGAGATCCGATATTTGTAGATGGAGAGGTTGATAAACCCCTCAGTCGTGTACCCGTTAGTCCTTTCGAATACAAATCTTGGTGCTCGGCGTGGTCCGACTTGAAAGATGAAAAAACGAGATCTGCCTTTGCCGCCAAAGCCGTCCACCTTTCCAGTCTGACCTCCACCAACCGACAGGGTTTGGAAATCCGCCAGCAGCTCATCCTCGGTCAAATCATCAGTGCCCCCCGTCGAGTACGATTCATGCCCACTGGAGGTATCCGATCCGTGTTGAGAGCTGGAATCCGACATCGGTATGTCTTCTGGCTCCACGGGTTCCTTTTGAGTGGAACTTGGTGGAGCTTTATCTCCTTCCTGTCCGTCGTATGGAGGCTTGGACTGCGCTTGGACTGGCTGGTCGGCGGCAGGATCTCGATCCTCGCGCGGCTTGGCGGGTGGAATGAAATTCGCTTGCGCATTGGCACTTTGGCTCTTTACTTGGGACACTTCGCCATTTTGAGACCCCTCGTAAAGCTTTTCCAGCTTTTGGCCCTTCTTCGATGGAAGAGTTTTGCCGACCTTGGCCGGGGTTGACATAGCGAAGAGGCGCTATTTTCTGATAATGAAAGAAGCAGTTGTGAGCCAGGGCTGGAGAAACCAATTTATAACATGTCAAAGCTATCGTAATCGATAATGGGTGCACCTCATCGTCCATTGTTGGTCTTTTTTTGAGGGCTTGTAGAAACGTCAAACGATGGTGGTTCTGTCCACATTGCAATAATTTGAGCACATGCAGTACCAGTGCTTTATTTTATTTCGCATGTCATGAGCCTACGGTTATCGTGCTGAGAGGATACCAAGCTCCTGAGGTAGTCACTTTGTTGCAGGCCGGTTGGGCGATCCATCAAATTAATGCTGATTTCGCCCGTTTCGTGTCCTGCCGTCAGGCCAGCTCCGGCATGCCATCAAGAACACGTTTAGACTAAGGTGCAGGTCAGAGGTGATTCTCAAAAAAGCATTTCAACCAAGGGTTCACTCCCCTGGTTGCCATCACAATAATGTTCGGGCCGAATGAGCCTCTAACGAAGAATCTTAGTACTTAAGCTCGGAAAGTCTGCACTTCATGTCTTCACTCCTCGTCTTCTTCACCTTTTTCCGGAAGCACAGGAGAAGACGACATGTTTTTGATTGCCCTTTTGGTCATCGCCTATGCGCGCTCCTCATTTGGCAGTGCCCTTGAAGTCATCGATTATGATGGCCAATGCGTGATGTGGTCCAATGATAACTATGGCTGCACGGGACATTCTGCATCGTTTGGCCTACTCGATGGTGACGATTGCTCAAGTAGGCAACTCATTCCGCTTTTAAAGAATGATTGAATTAGAATTGACGAAACCCAGAGTTCAGCGAAGTCATTGATGGTACCCGTCTATATTATTACGTGCTGAGCGTTGACGCATGTGGTACCGAAAATGGAGAGCCTGCGGCTTGGATTCAAGTAAACGACACTGGCCTTGTTACCTTTTCCAATCAAAATGGAGACGAATCGACTTGCACGCTCAATAATGGTTTCAAAGTCGGCAGCTGGTGTAGTGCGTCTGGTTCGGGGGTTGTTTCCTCCACGAACTCCGGCTCAGGTACCGCCATACCGACAAGTACAACATCGGTTCCCAACACTTCCTTGACTACCACATCGAGAAGTACAACATCGCTTGTCAACACGTTCTCGACCAGCACATCGACAAGTGCACCATCGGTTCCCACCACATTCTCAACTATTATATCGACGACTGCAACTTCCGTTGTTAGTTCACCCTCGACTACCACTGCACCTACCAGCACTCTCAGCACGCCCGCAAATGGCTGTTCTGGGGTTGAATAAAAGTATCAACGATGCCGATAATTAGCAAGGATTCCAGCCGACCGATGAGTATATACGCCGTTCCATGTCCCATAGCTCCTGACTTTGCTGCCTTTCGTTCTTTGTTGAACAATCTTTGTTGGATTTGACTCTCACCTCTGTCGGCACTGTACCCTAGCAAATGAAGCATAGCTCTATCCACTGATCCACTGTGCAAGTTGGACTATTCGTCGGATACTTTCTGGCGAAGGTCTCCAGCAATCTTTAGCGGGAAAAAATCGCCAGGCTAGCTGTCTGCTCAATCCAATACTGCAGGACTTTGAAAGACTTCCTTCAAAAGAAAATGGGTCATCTTAATTCCGAAAACGTTCCTCAACGCATTAAAACATCAAGTCATCAAAGCGAATTCGAGACGGGACTATGGAAAGGTTCAATTGCTATGGATACATAAACCTGTCATAGTAGGGTGTGATATAACAGGACCGTCACTCATGCCAACATACTCTTCTCACCATCACTTCCACCCAACAGGCATTTCTCGATAGGTACCCACAGTCGTATGTACATGAACGTCATGACACATGGATCCGAAAAGTGAAGTGTCTGCTTCTGATGGGGGCTATTAACGTTTGGGAGAACATGTAGGCAATTATGATTGTCATGAAATCTCTCAACAGACGGAAGGAGATAGCTCGAAGCAGCATTGCTGCGAAAATGGCCACGAGAAACACATAATACAGTTTGCGGAAGTACTAGAAGGTAATTAGCTGATAACCCCAGCCAGGTTGCCTATCACGTACCTTTTCCAATCGTGCGAAATAGGATGACCTTGAGGACTCATTTCCCGAACTTCCTAATTGGTCGATAAAGAGTCTTGTGATAGAGTCGTGAAAGGTAAGCATGGCAACGTGATAGGCGGTTGCTCCGTTCTTGTTCATTGCAGAGGAATACAGATTGTGGTACTGAAAAAGCTGTCGGACAGAGGACTCCTGCCGATGTTGTGCCGCGTAATGTAATGGTGTATTTCCTTCTCCATCGCAACTATTGATGTCCGCACCGAGACCAACCAAGATACGTATTGCGCTTTGCATACCGTGTGCTGCAGCAACACTAAGTGGGCTGATCTGGCGGTGGTCTCGCCAGCCAATGGCCACTCGGGAATCAGAAACCAATAGTCGTACCATGTCTATGTCTCGGGCGGCGATGGCCCTAAAAAGCGGCGTACGTCCAGCAGCGTCCGTGGGATTGGCTAGGATACGGGGATGGCGCAGAAGGCGCTTCGTCAGATCTTTTTGACCATGTCCAGCGGCCCATATGAGAGCTGAGCTGCCTTGATATAGCGCGTTGAACTCGTACAGTGAATATTGAAAGATTTCACATGAGCGCGCGCAAGTGAGAACAAGCGCGAGCGTATCATGTGAAGTTCCAAGATTTCTCGCGATCAAATGTAACACTTCAGTGGGTAGAATAAGAAGAGACATGGTTCTGTCGAGCTGTAGGAAAAGTGCAGACAATGGAACGTTCAGATATTCAAGAAACGGAATGGATAATTTGAGGTTTCTTTAATGTTTTGCATTACAGGCGTGGAGCTTTGTTCGCTGCCTGGAATAGAATGACTGCTGTATCGGCTCCCCAACCCTAATTGACGGCCCCTGGGAGCCTGTCATGGCATCTCTATGAATGCCTTTGTAGGAGCTAGGAGCTCCACAGCCCCTAGGAACCAACTGTCTTGATCTGGGAATGGTATTGTTTCGTTCAAGCGCCCACGCCTTCCTTGGCGAAAAGGCTTTCAACAATACTCAGCCACCCGGTCTTGATGCTGTCTGTATCAATTATGGCTTCACTAACGATACCGGGCTTTGCGAACCAGTGGTAGTTTGGTATTAAAATTTCTGCCTCGACGAAAGTATGTCTAGGTATCCCATCCCACGTGGTACGATAGAAAAAAACGATGAAAGCTGTACATCATCCTCGAAAGTATCTACAGACTCTGGGAATCAACGAATATATATATCGTTGAGTCTAATGCTACGTTTCGGCCTTTGGCCTGTACCACCTGCATATTATAGTATAAGCTACGAAGTATAATATTCTAGCATTCCTTACTGAGTCTGCTACCTTCCCAATACGTAGATATGGGCCTTCCCGAGGGAAAATTAGATGTGCAGTCATGGCTTTCAATAATTGAACTATAACTTGCCTTCTACATTCTCAATGTCATTATACCCCCGGCATCAATTAGTCTGTCTGCGTGTTTCGAATGTGGCCTCGCTTAATTGCCTATCCTCTTGTATCACTTGATTCAACTTGATCCACTTATAGATCACCAACAAAGTCGAGAACACCACT
>HG814415.1:0-23054 GCA_000576735.1 Penicillium fuscoglaucum FM041
TAATCTATTTTTTTAAACGTAAGTTGATACAAATATTAGTAGTAAGTGACTATAACTGCCTCTCAATGCCAATACATAAGTAAAAAACAGTAATTTATTAAAATAAGTCAGCATTTTATCCATCCATTTTGGGTAATCCTTAGCAGAATTATGCTAGCGCAGCACTAAAACTGGTGCTGCGACGGTGCTGCAGCACCTGGTGCCGCAGCACCATACAACAGCACCAAAATTGGCTTAGTCCCGCAGCACCTCGCAGCACCATATCGCAGCACCAAAATTGGCCAGGTGCTGCGGGACTTGTCAAGGTCTACTTCTAATCTATTTTTTTAAACGTAAGTTGATACAAATATTAGTAGTAAGTGACTATAACTGCCTCTCAATGCCAATACATAAGTAAAAAACAGTAATTTATTAAAATAAGTCAGCATTTTATCCATCCATTTTAGGTAATCCTTGGCAGAATTATACTAGCGCAGCACTAAAACTGGTGCTACGACGGTGCTGCAGCACCTAGTGCCGCAGCACCATACAACAGCACCAAAATTGGCTTAGTCCCGCAGCACCTCGCAGCACCATATCGCAGCACCAAAATTGGCCAGGTGCTGCGGGACTTGTCAAGGTCTACTGGCTTAGTCCCGCAGCACCTCGCAGCACCATATCGCAGCACCAAAATTGGCCAGGTGCTGCGGGACTTATCAAGGTCTAATTATTTCTTATTATATCTAGTCTTTCTAGGGCTTTTTATCGGTATACCTAATACTTTTAGGGCTTTTTGTTATTATATATAGGCCTATTCGGCCATACTCTTCCGGGTCTTTAGGGAAGAGGAAGCTTTTAGAATATAAAGAGACGTAGCTAGTCTTGATTCAAACTAACTAAGCCGTTTATAGTTATCTAAAAGCTTAAAGAGAGAAGTAGGAGCTGATATAGTCGAATGTAAATAAAAAGGGGGTGTGCGGAGGGTCACGTGCACGCACGTGATATTAACCGGGCACTGGCCTATTACAGGGGGCTATAATATATATAAAGCTTCGGTATATTAATATTAATTAGTATTAAATAAAGTAAGAAGTTAGTATAGGCTAAGTCTATATAGACTAGATTCTAACTATTATAATACTAATAGATAGACTTATTAAAGCGCTCCTAAAATATAAGTAATTATACTTTAGAGGATTAATTAGTATATAAGATATTAGTTATATAATCAGTTATATAACCTCTAAAAATAGAGGCTAATTTACGAAAATTATATAAATTAACGATTTAGAGTAAGAATAGCGAAGAAATCGGTTAGGGATAGGTATAACTAGAAGGAATTACTTATAAAATCACTTATAAATTAGTTATAAAGTAGTTAGAGGGATAGTTTTTAAAGATCTAAGAATCTTTAAAAACTAGGGGGTATATCGAGTACTATATAATATATATAGTAGGAATTACCGAGTTAATATAGACCGGAAAATCAATAGACCGTTATAATAACGGTACCATATAAAAGCATATACATTGCTTAATCAGCGATGTCCGCACAGATTAGAAAAATAGCGGAATTTGTCAATTTAATTTAGCAGAGAATTTTATATAGGTCAATTTTATATACATTGTTCGTACACGTCGATTTCTATCATCTACTACAAGAGAAGGAGATAAAGGAAGAACAATTGTTAACTACAAGAACTAATAATCAAAGGTTTAAATACCCTATCCACCAAACTTCATCCAAAGACTGCTTAGTCTGTCAAACATTTGCCTGTATGTTTAACAATGTACCGGTGGTCCCGTCAGTCGTCCGTACTATGTAATTGGTCAACTATCAAAATGAAGTTTCAGGTGCTCGTTCTTCTAAGGGTAATGTCTAGTATATGTATATAACACAAAACATCAAGACATTCTATATTTAGCACCATACAAAGTTGTCACAGGCCCTGCCAAAAAAGCAAAACCGTCTGCTATGCCTAGAAATTAAGCACTCTCAAGATGCGAGGTATTCACCGCGCTGTCACTAACTTCACCAGGCTTCGTCTCATCGGTAGAACCGAATCCATACTGAATAGCGACACGCTCAATATCCTCGTCAGAAAGGTAGGGTAGCTCATTTGCTGCGCGCACGTAGCTGATATTTTCTGAAAATCCCTTGGCGAAGATCAGGTCGATCTCCTCTAGGGAACGGCGGGCAGTCTCGGGATAGAAAAAATAGATAATAGGCAAGAAACAAGCGTTCATCGCTGCGAAGAAGAGATATGTTCCCCATTTAATCTTTTCAATCATGATTGGAGTCACCATAACAATCAAAAAGTTGAAAAGCCAGTTGGAACATGTCGAAAGCGCATTGGCTTTGGCACGGGTTTTGATCGGGCTGATCTCGGCCGGGTACAACCTAGGGGTATATCAGTATCACATCAATTTCCAAGTTGGGGCTCAGAACGCACCAGGGCAATGGTAACCAAGTAGCACCAAAGCTAGCAATGTAGATAAAAAGACCGAAAGCAGCACCCTTAGCTGGGCCAGACTTGTCCGGGACCAAGCAAGCGAAGGTGATGAGCATCGAGACCATCTGGCCAATGGTACCATAGAGAAAAAGTTTGCGACGACCGACTCGTTCAATCAAAAACCAAGAAGCAGTGGCAAAGATAGAGTAGACAATCATGTTGACACCGCCAAGAATAGATGGAAGCTTTCCCTCCAACTTGATTGAGTCTCTGAAGAGGATAGGTAAATAGTAGATAACAGCATTACAGCCACCAATCTGTTGCATGAGCTGGGATGAAACTCCGAGGAGCATACGACGGAAGTGCTGAGTCTTGCCACCGGTGAAGACGGCGGACATTGGAGTGGTCTTCCCCATTTGACCAGATGCGCGGATAGAATCCATGATGATATTCTTTTGTAGGGTCACCTCGTGGGAGTCTGGTTCGGCGCCCAGGAGTGCAGCAATAACCTTCTCACCTTCCTCATAGCGTTCCCGCGTAAACAGCCAGCGCGGCGACTCAGGTAGAAGGGTCATACCGACGATAATGAACAAGCCAAACACACACTGGAAGGCAATAGGGAAGCGCCAAATCACATCAGGGGGGCCGTATGATGCACCAAAATCAATCCAGTAGGCAATCAGTGTACCAAAGGCAATGGTACCGCCCTCGATACAGATAAGAAGACCACGGTTTGAGGTTCGAGAGCACTCTAGATTCATAGTTAGTAGTCTAACTCTGTGCTAACAAAACCCAATGCCAATTCATTGGATCCATTGAATCCATTGAATACTTACCGGCCTGGTAGGTGGGGATGGTAGAAGTGTTCATTCCGTTCCCCACACCAGTGATTATACGTCCGATGGTAAACTGTGCGAGAGGCTGCTTGCCGGCATAGGAAGTTACCTGTACAATAACACCGAGGATCATGATGATAGCACCAGTGATAATACCCCTGCGACGACCAAGCCAGTCACCCCAGATTAGCATGAATATGGCACCAAAAAGGCATCCTAGGGTAATTTGAGTATCAACCCAGAAACAAAGACAGGCACTAATCTTCGAAGGGACTCTTACCAATTTCATAGAGAGCAGTAACGGTACCCTGCATAGTCGCATTACCTCTTAACTCGGTCAGGATATCGGTGAAGTCCGGAGCATCAATGATACTACTCATAACGCCCTCTACAGCCGACCTTATTAGCATATGACTATGACTAGTCCGGGATAACAGCACATACGATCATACCCGAATAGTAGAAAACCCATTGTTGCAGTGGTGGTAACTGCACGCGACAGTAGCCTGCCGGACATACCGGCGAAGGTGGGCACAACCATGATGGTTCAAGATGGGCCAATGACCGTGAGCTGGACAGCTATTTACAGATAGATACTGTTCAGGTAGAGAAGGAAAGGTGAAGGAGAACAGTCCCCGGGAAGGGGAAAGCCCTTTATATCAACATGGCTCTTCGCACGAGACACAAACGCACCTCGGACTATGTCGCGTGTCTCCCCACAGGATCTGGGCTGCTCCATGGCGGGGACCGGGGGATATAAGAAAAGGGGCAAACAGCAACGAGAAAAGAAGAAAACAAAAAAAAAAGAAAAAGATCAAGCCAAGGACAGTTGTAGACCAAGACTATGTAGGAGAGTGGAGCAAAGTTCACCAATCAGTCTTACCTGCATACTACGGAAGTACCATCTATGTAGGTACCTAGGTAGTTAATATACCCCCCGGACTAAGACTAAGACTAAATAAGCCTAAGTAAGGTTAATCCAAGGATTTGCCAATATTCTTGGTTGCAAATGAAATCCTTTTTCCCCCCCTTCTTTTTTTGGCCAAGTAGGAAATATTGTTATATATTGTTATGTATAGAACTTGTATAGATCTACCTACGGAGTATATCCATATTATATAGTAGATCTACGGAGTTGAATATATATTCTACTTCTATATCTCCAACTATTCTATTATCCTAACACGTGAGACACAGACACGTGAGATGTAAAACACAACTCCGAGGTCCCTACTCCGTAGTCCAGCCTCATTCACCTCATTCACCTCATTCGCCCAATTAGTCTCCACCCAAAAAAACAAAAAACAAAAAACAAAAGGTCAGGTGAGAGAGACTCAAGTGGCTTGATGCGCCATGCTTTTTTTTTTTTTTTTTCGGTAGGTTTCCGAAGGCTTCGAAGAACATTCTCTTTCGAATGCCCCCTTCGGCCGTTGCCGGTGACTTCTATATTTCCATTTGTATACTCTTCATATCGTCCCCATTTTTTTAAAAGGTATGGAGTCGACACCCAATCTTATGCCTAGAATTTCAGATCTTCAGATCAAAAACTTCATTTCCCCGGGGGGTAAACTCCGGGGGTTTTGGTTAATGTTGGATGGGAGTGGAGCACATGAAATTAATTAAATGTGATGTAACCTCCCCAAGAGGAAACTTGGCAACATAATAATGATGTGAATATATATATATTATTATATATATTCCATTATCGTAGGTAAAAGAGGCCGAGAAACAGATCGAGATCCCACCCAGAGTTATATGGACATATGGATCATAACACAAGCCTAAACTCCAACGAAAACCCCTCAAGGGAGAACACCCCAAAACAAGGAAATATAGAATCACCAGCTCTGTACACATTAGGAACGCAACGAAACAGCTCGTCCCCACTTCCCGACTTCAAATGTGGTTGAATTTGATCCTTTCCGACAGGGCTGAGCATCTTCCATAAGAAACAGTACGACATGGCGACTCGTGATGGGCCGAGACGTTAAGTTTGGATAATTACACCTTTGCGGCCCATGGCTTCTTCAATATGGAATCCAAAGACGAGTCGGTAGAGGTCACGGAGCCAGGAGTATTGGCCGCTTTGCAGCATTGCCTGGCATGCATGCGCGACATCAATGGCACTCACCCGGGCTTGCAGACCAACACTTCTGAACGTCGGGTCAAACGCCACAACCTTTCTATAATTCTTCAATAAGGACGTCTGCCACGCGGCGGAGCCAAATGCATCCGAGGGAAGTGATTTCACAAAAGACGAGAGATTCTGCTTCCCACCCCGTTGATAACCACTCATGATGGCGGCTTTGGTGATCAGGATCTTTAGTCGCGTGAGGTTCGGATCTTCCGAGATAGTGGTCACCGTGTTGGCCGAGGATGTGGTGTGACTAGATGACCTAGACTGCTCCGAAATACTGGATGCATTGGATGACCACTTGGTATGAGGGTTACTATGCCCGTTCCCATAACCCAGTACAAGTATATTCGGAATCGGAGCGTCGTCGGGTGAGGCCGCTGCAGTGTCCTCGAATATGGTGGTTGGAGTCTCGGGGTTGCCAAGTTGGCTCATTGGGTCATCGAAATCCAGCTCCGATTGTTGCGACGTTTGATGGAATGCCTGCGAGAACGTGGTTTGGCTCGGCCGAGGTGTTCCCCGATCTGAGTTGCGCAAATTATGGAGGGTCCAGCCCTCGCGGAAAAGATCGCAAAGCTCCCAGCAGGCTTGAACCGCAGACCCCAACAACTCCTCATCCAGGGGCTTCTCTTCCCTCTTGCTCTGGCGAATGCTGAACAACATCTCGGCTAATGTCCAACATGCACTCAGCAGAGAGTCTGTCTCCGTGATGCGGGTGCGCTGCTTCATGAGACGGTGGCACAAGGTAATATAGAAATCCAAGGTTCTTTCGCGGAAGGCATCGGGAAGATTCCGATCGTGGGTGTTGTAGAGATGGTTATTCAACTCAAAACTCACCCGTAAAACCGAGTCAGATAGGTCAGTGTCACGAATACGGGCTTCAAATAGCGCCTGGCAGAAATCCCGACAGAGATCAAGTGTCGGGTGGATCTGCGATGCGTAGTCGTCATCGCGTGTGTCATAAAGTTTCTGGCATAGTCTCCAACATGACCGCCATGCATCCTCTTGCATATCATCACTGTGGGATTTGAGAAGACGTTCTCGATGGATATAACTAAGATTGGCCAGCGTATTGCATAGTGTCCAGCATTCGTCGAGAGCGGCTCTTAGGGCATTGATTTCAGCCTCTTTGCTGGTTAGTCCTGGATCAAAATTAGTCTCATTTGCTAGAGCTCAAATGTATCTGCGTTCATGTTATACCTTCAGGGATATCTTTGGAAAAGGGTCAGCAAGGGCTATGATGGATCGACACATGACTTGAAATCAATTGGCTATAGTACCTTGTAAGCTACTCGAACGAGTGCGTCTCTCAAATTCTTCAAACTCATATCTTGTTTGTGCGCGTGGTGTCGCTCGCTCGGTACAATCGTTATCGAGACTGAGGGATGTTGTCAACGGGGGTGGCGATATCGGACTATTGCCGAACTGCATGGATAAATCCTCATTAGATATATAACCGGGCGAGGGGCTATCATGAAAATACTTTTCTCGGCCTGGGAGGTACATTTATTATGTCAGTTTGCTCATCTGAACCGACTGATGGCGACTGTGACTCCGCTGTGTCCTTGAAAGTAGGCTGCATTGGCGCCTAGGTAGATTCACCATTAGCCAACGCGACAGTAATCCTCGTGGGATTCATACAAAATCACCAAATCCTGGCGGAGCATGTATCACCGACGGCGGTTCATCGTCGTCCGATCTGCTGTTCCCCACATGATTTGGGTATTCGGTTTGAATCTATATAGTGTGAGCCCGACTGAGATGCCTAGCCCACAATTTGTACATACTGTAAGCTCTGGTTGAGGAGGAACCTCAGATCCACGTACAGGATCAGGAGAGTTATCATTTCCCTTTGAATCATCGCAATCGTCACAATCGTCGCAATCCTCTTCATTGGCCGAGGCCCCCGATAAGCTGTTTATCGGCTCGGAAGCGGAGAAGTGGGAACTCTCATTCCCATCGAGGATCCCATCGAGAGACCTATTTTTATCTATCAGCGATGTCCTTGAAGAAACTAGCAACTGTCTTACATTGAACCCGGCCGTGGAGAATAGTAGACCGGACTCGTAGAGTTGACGCGGTATGGTAGGACAGATAGCGGTGACCTGACGGCCATGGCCGAGTATATATGGGGTATCAGAAAACAAAGCTCGAGTGAAAGTGGAAAGGAAAAAAAAAGAGGATGGGGAGGGGGAAGCAACACTCGAGGGAGCTGAGCCCGGTCCCTTATCGCTTACCTAGCGCATACTACACGTGATGTCTATTTCTTCAATACATCTTCATACTTTGGATGGTTAGGATGAGGGGGCAGGGGTGGGTTATATTAGATATGGTGTTGAGTAGGAGTTCCTCATTTGACATTGGGCAATGTCCTGATATGTAAATTGAGGGTCAATTGCAGAAAGAAAGACCTTGAGAAAAGTGTACTGTGAAGCAATTCGAAGGTTGTATAGTTCTTTCCAATCCCCTGGAGCCCTGGAGGGTACCTAGGTATTTTGTAATCCATTGTCGGTCTCTGATTGGTTGAAATTGAAGGAAGCGCTTTGGTCCTGGATGCGGTATAGTCTGATGCAGCTCCCCTCGATCTAAGTGGCGGATGGAGTTCGAGATGCATGTTCATCACGGCGCCTATTTAACCCCTCGGGAATTTACGAATTGTACTCCGTATTTCTTCTTGTATTGCATAGCTCTGGGCTTTGCGAATCCCAAGATGAATTCAAAATAATAGAATAATAGAATAATAGAATAGTAGAATAGTAGAAATCCATATTGGGTACACTGCAGATCTAGCATGGGTTTCTAGTTGAGATTATCAGAAGCATTCGAGCGGGGAATTTGCCCGTTTATATACCTACGTATATATAGTATAGATACATATATTATTAATTGTACATCTTTGGTTTTCAAAGATCAACCTGGTCATGGCTAATTGCCAGGTAGGAACATGGCAATGCCTATAAGGTCTGAGTATGTCATGCCAGAGACTCAATTCACTCTGTAATTCTGACAAATATACTTCTAACCAACAGAGGGGTCATTATGCACGAGAGAAACTGACCACAGCCCAAGAGTGGACGAAGAGGGACAAAAAACCAAGCAGAGTGGCATTTGGGGGAAAAATAGGGCAGGGTTGGGCTACAAAAGGTGCTTTCCCAATGTTGGGCCAGACTGCAAGCTGCTGAGCTGTAAAATTCATTGAAGATGATGATAACCAAAACGCAAATACCTCCCTTGACGCCATATGTGTAGAGTGCAACGCCCTAAATGCAAATACCGGAAACACCTCTGAGGAACTTCCTCCCATCTCTGGTGGAGCCTGGGTCACCCGTCACATCTCAAACCACTTCACTGCCCCCAGAGAAATCCCAAACCGGCATTTGAATGTGGAGATCAGCCAAAAACCAATGACCACGTCATTAGGCTTAAGATGGTGGTGTTTCTTCTTTCGCAAACTTCAATATGCTCCCGATGTCTTCTGGCTCACGGAACGTAAAAAGTCGGCCTAGCATGACCTGGCAGTAGGGGAGAATGGGGTATTTGTGTGATTCTTTGACCGGAAAGCCTCGGCTTGAGTTGGTGGACAGGTTGACTGGTGTGAGGAATTGTGTGGCTTATACTTGAGCCTTGGAGCGATCTTTCTCGGCAGAATTGTAACTGTACAAAATGAGCAACCACCCCCCAAATCCCCAAATGACAGGAGACGTACCGGAGAAGTTTCTCGATCAGATCAACGTGGGTCATGATCATTCGCCGGCAGCAGTACCGCCTGCAGCCAAGCTGGTCCATAGCGTCGCTGTAAAAAGAGGTTGTTAGCCAGATATAGACGTCATAGACTGGAGGCTGCCATACCCATCTGGAACCCCGTCGTCCAAAAGCTGCAGGTAACGCTCCCAAAGGTCACCGACAACCTAGAATCGGGAGTTTAGTCAAGGATCATATCATCACGAACTCAAAAGTACCTGCTTACCTTGCCACAGGAGAAACAACGGACGGGGATAATCATTTTGGCGATTCAACTTGGAATATGATTCGGAGAATGAGAAAACGAACAAGTAAGGTCGATTGGAGGTGAATGATGTCGCTTTGAGCCAGACTTTTTTTCCCGCGAAGATCAAAAGGACGATCTAACCCAATCAGGAGAACTGCAATTTTCTGCCAAAGATCCCCGCCTTAATTTTCCCTTGGGAAAAAAAAAGTAGACGGATCTGCCATGAATATCCCCAGACTCAAGTCTTTACAATTGTGACTCAATTTCCAAGAACTATGATTGTCTGAGTCGCACCGATTTATATTTGAACGTTTTTTCCTTTCCATTTTGGCCTTTTTTCCCCCGATCTTGCTTCACCCGCAAAAATGGTGGCCAATCAGTCCGCGCGACAGCAAAAGCGATCTCGGCTTAGCGATGCGGCCTCCGAGAAGCCTGCCCGGTCAAATGAAGAGCGATCCAAAAGGCGTAGAGTCTCCGGAGCCAACGAAAACCAAAGCCTGCAGACAGTTGAGCCAACCGATGGTGTGAAGGAGGGTTCCAATGGCGATGTCCAGACACAAGATGTTGAGACAAAGCAAAAAAGCCCCGCGCCGTGGTCTTTCTCACGCCCTGTTGGCGGTCGTTACAATAATTTAGATCCAATCCTGACCGGAGATGAAGCGTGAGGACTCTTTTCTGCTGACAGAGAGTGAGACACATTCTGACCTTTTTTTTTTCCTATCATAGATATCTCCTGGTGGGACTCGACACGGCCGTTCAAGTATTCGCAACCTCAACCTCTCGCCTGTCACGTACATTGCAAATGGAGGCTGGCCAACAGATCATTGGCTTCAGCATCTGCCCCGAGGACCAGGAAAGCCTCTATATCTTCACGTCTTCGGGCTCTATCAGCAAATGGAATTGGAGTTCCGGGAAGCGCATCGCCCGCTGGGAGACCACTTGTACAACCGTTTCAATGAGTCTAGCCTCGGTGGGAAAAGAAGGAAGCACAGCTGCTATTTACTTCTCTATCATCTCGCAAAAGGATGGAAAAAGACAAATTTCAATCAACACACTGGGGGACAAGAAGATCCAAGGCACCACCGCCCTCGAGACCAGCCAGAAGATCAATAGTATCAAGGTCACCCACGACGGCCGAGTGATCATCGCTAGTGATGGTAAGCATCTCTTTATGGGTACTACGACCAGCGCAGAGCTTGAAAACCTTGAGACTGTCCAGTACACCTGGCGCGAGGCGACCCTGCCTGTCAATGCTACTTGCTTTGACATCCAGATCCAAGGCTCGGAATCCATCGATCTGGTAGTAGGAGAGGGTAACGGCTCTATCTTGATTTACCAGAATGTCTTGAATACCCTCTTCGGCAAGGATTTCAGTGATAAGAGGTCTTCGCCTAGGAAGTTACATTGGCACCGCGGCTCTGTGAACACCGTGCGTTGGTCTAAAGATGGTATGTCCACTTGTATACATGTGTTTTCGAGAGAGGTGTTGCTCACATTCGTTAGGAAACTACATTATCTCGGGTGGCCAGGAGTCGGTCATGGTTCTCTGGCAATTGGACACTGGCCGGAAGCAATTCCTTCCTCATCTTTCCTCCCCTATCTGCAACATCGTCGTCTCCACCAGTGGCAGCTCATATGTGGTTAAATTGGCCGACAACTCAGTAATGATCTTGTCGACAAGGGAATTGCAACCTCTCGCCACCATCACAGGATTGCAGTTGTGCCCAGACGTGTCAGGCTCTGTGGAATCCTCGAAGGGATCTGTTGTGGCAAAATTGCATCCGCAGCAACCAGAACGATTGATTGTGGCCGTCCCCGCTTCCCACCAGCTTACTCAAAACCAGCATGGCTCTCAGCCTGCAAATGCCGCTGTGCTTCAGACATATGATATCCGCGCCAACTCCAATATCTCCCGCCAAGCCCTTGCGCGAACCAATGCGACCACTTTGAGCGTCAGCCCTGAAGGGTCTCAAATTGTCGCACCCGATGTTAAGCACTTGGATATAGTGCACGATGCGAAGTGGTTGGCCACGGTTGATACCTGGGCCCCTCATCCCCAGGACGTGGAAGCCCTAGATCGCTCTTCTAATGCTAAATCCACTGCCACCCTCCGTCCGGAGGTCTTTTTGAAGTTCTGGAAGTGGGACGCTTCCTCTGATACATGGGAACTGGTCACACGTGTTGACGGTCCTCATTTCTCCAAAAACCACCACTCAGCTGTACTTGGTCTGGTGTCTCGGCCCGGTGCCCACGAGTTTGCAACCCTAGGTGCCGACTCTGTTCTCCGCTTCTGGTGTCCAACTGCGAAATACCGAAGCGGGCTAAAGGCTAAAGATCAACCAGAACAGCCTCTGAACACATGGAAGTGTCGTGGTACCGTTGACCTGGAGGGATGTCTCAATTCAACCAAAGATTCTCCTCTGGATGCGGCTTGCATGAGTTTCTCTGAGGATGGTTCAGTACTGGCCGTCTGCTTGCCGTCGTCATCGGCTGCAAATGACGGTCTCGTTCTCCTGATCGATGCACGAAACTGCTCTGTGCACTACCGACGCACCGGTGTTTTCCTTGGAAACCCCTGCTCAACGAGTTTCCTGGGAAGCCATTTGATCGTTGCTTCTACTCACTCGGTGGCTGTCTGGGACACGGTCGACGATGTCGTCAAGACTATTCAGTCGTCGGAGTCTGTGGATTCGCCTGCCGGAAACTCACAGCTCATTGCCGTGAATGCGAGAACGAAGTCATTGGCAATTGTTACGAGTTCGTCACACAAGAAACGACGCAAGGTTCGATTCCAAATCAAGATCTATGACGTCCCTTCCTTCGAAGTGGTCTTCCAGGAAATCCTGCAGACCTCCCCGGTTGCACTGCTCTCAGATGCTTATTCCGGTGATTACATCGTCATTGATTCTGCGGCAACTGTGCAGCGACTTGGCTGTCTGGATAAGGCTTCCCAAAAGAGCCAGAACAACCAGTCTCGTGATGTGTCCGGCCAAATCGACAATGGATTGGCAACTCTCTTCAACCGGGGACCGGAGAGGATTCTTGCTCAATCTGATGAGGTGGAAGACTTTTCTGCTCAAACCAAGGGACTGGCTAGTGTCTTTGGTGAGACTCCATCATTCTCTTTGCCCGCTATTGGGGTCCTTTTCAGGAACGTGGTCCAAACACTCGGCGCCAACTAAGCTGATTGTTTTGGTCTACGGCGGTTTCTTATTCGGTGCACGGGTGTAGCGGTTGACAGGGGTTTTCTGTTTTTGAACATTGGAATTGTGAACAGCGAACAATGTAGTATATGTATATGGTTCACCTTAGGTAGACCCCCCAAAACTTCATGATTTATCTTTTACTATACACACCCTGGTGGTGCTGTGCTGACCATCTCGTAATGCGCACTCGTATCTAGAGAATCGGAGATTGATGTATTCCTAACCACCCAAGGAAGAACGTCTTATTTATCTTATTCCTTACAGTAAACTTTCATTTGTGGTCCTAAAATGGGGATAATAACGCTATTTAGCTAAACCGAATAATCTACGCCTTGCCACCAGGGCTGACAGTTTTCAGATCTGTCCCAAGGTAAAATCAAGCAACGCCTTCCTGCCGTGGACATGGGTCAAGTACGCATCCAATTCGTGATCATCGTCGATTGAGAATGGAATCTCATTCCCTTCCTCGTCCCTGTCAATGCCCTCGATTCGGGTGATGATTGAATAGGGATACCTGGCGCCGATCAATTGCCGGAGCTCTTCCACTGTTCGTGTGGCTAGCTTTTCGAGCCAGGGTTTTTGGGTTGTTTCTTGCGACTGGTCCTTCGAACCAACCTGGAACCAGACGGGGGTATGTAGTAGCGCGGAGCTTAGCATAGGATCCACATACTCAAAGCCATTGCCTGCGTCGTGGTGTGGATTGGCCGAGAAGGATGGGTCGTTCGCAGCCTGGAGTAGTGAGGGGTCAATTTGCATATCGCCAATCTCAGTAGCCGTAATGGGCGCACTGGCCAGCGCCTGAGAGGCCAAAGTACTAATCCCATTGCTGATCTCGTTGCCTAGCATGCTGCCCATAGAGGAGGTTGTTGGGGTTGGGTTTCGAGATTCGGCACGGGCCGAGGATCTCTTACGTGCCGGATCTCGCTTCGTCTGGTCGTCTCGAAGTCTCTTCATTACATCGCGACAGAGTACTTCCAGAGCCTTTAGTTTGTTGCCGTGATCTGGGTCGGCTGGCCCAGGTGCGAGGATTTGCTGAAGCAGCTCTGAGTTCGCAATCCATTGCTCTTTCAGCTCTCTCCAGTGTTCATCGCCGGCCTCTAATTTGCTTGTGAAATGATCCACCTTCAAGGTGTCATAGAACGCATTTCGGATCTGTCGACTTTCTTCCGGGTTGATCCCCAGGGCGTTCTTCGCCTCCGCGATTGTCATGCGTCTTTCCAGAGTCCGCATTCGTTTGGTGACATCGGTGCACACAACATCGAGGGCAAGGGCCTTTGCGTCGCGTTGAGTAGGATCTGTATTAAACACCTGTTGGAGGTGTGGGGATTCTTGGATCAATTTGTCTTTCGCAGCTTGCCATCTCTCAGGACCAGCTGCGGTTTTCTTGATGAAGCCTGCTTCTTCGCAGATTCGCTGGAAATGGTCTCTGGTCTGGCGGTACATAGTGCTGTCTAGGCTGAGATACTGCTTGCTCTCATCGATAGTCGTCTCTGACGGAAAGCGTGGAGGCCCGGGAGGGTCAGCCGGCAGCCCGGCCCATCCTCGAGTTCGACGACGACGTTTTCGCGAAGCCCAACGTTCTGCACTTTCGGTCTTTAGGCGGTCCAGTCGCTCTTGGCGTTTTGCGATGACCTCTGGCGAAAGAGCGGGGGACTCGGTGGCTGGACGTTCAGCATCTGGTTGTGTAGGAAGAGGATGCGGATCATCGAGTGCGCTTTCGACCTTGTATACCTCCTGTTGCAGAGCAAGTAGGCCCTCATCCTCCGGCGGGACAGCTTGTTCCTCGACATTTGACTGTGACTTCATTCCGTTGGGGACTCGCAGCAGCCAGCGATTCTTTGCACGCACTCGCATTAATTCTCTCTCTTTAATCTCAAAACCTTCATCATTCAAGATGCGAAGCATATCCCGCTGGCTTGTGTTTCGTTCCCAAAGCTGTTTGACTCGGGCGACGAGCTCGATATTCTTGTGCGCTGGATTCTGTTTCGACGGAAAGCCCCATCGTTTGAACTGAGTCTGAAAGGCACGTTTGCTAGAGAAGAAGCGAAAATCAATTGGTGTTCAACAGATAAAAGCAAAGATATATACACTTACCTTGGCGCAAACTGACAGGCAGTTCGCATGTAGTCCATGATCTCCTCCAACGCCTTCTTTTCCTGAATGTACATCTGGAAGCAGATTTCCCGCTTGCCAGACCAATCGTACACCATGATGAAGGAGACGCTCCCCTCCGTGGAGGCGCGTCTGTTGGAAGAAATAGATAGAGCTGGAAGATGTGGAGCTTATCAGGCGGTTGTTGTCGCTGCTGTGCGCCGTAGTCTTTGGGGGAATTTGGGGAAGACGCGGACAGCGCAGTTTGAGCACGTGACCACATATATCCCTTGACAGCATTTACAACATTCGACGTTTACATTTACAAAGAACGATTGAATAATAGTATGAATTTCATTTCATAAGTTGGCCTGGTACCTTTGGGGAATCATATCCCACATTTCTCGTTTCCCATGCATAAAAAAAAATGCCCTCGGAGATGCTATGTCCTTATCCCTAGGACACTCGACCTGCGATTGCCTAGAGATGGCAAACGCATGCGTTGCAAAGACAGCAATCCAGACGCCGTGTATCCTGCTCATATCGAGCCATATCCCCATAAAGGTGTAAAGAAAAAGAAAAAAAGAAAAAAACTCCTAGATCAAACACCAGGGGAACAAACAAATCGCTCGCTCATTGGAAGTATGAACTTGGAACAAAAAGAAAAGGGGGCGAAACAAAGGAAAAAACATAAGAAAAAGTACGAAAGATATTAGAATCAATGAAGTTTCTTGATCTTTCGTCGCAGTTTGAACACTCGAGTTCGAAGCCAGGTCATAAAGAGAACCCATGTGCTCTTGGATTGGGATTTCCATGAGGCGGAAGGTTCTTCGTTCCCATGCACAATGGATCTTTGGGGCTTCTCGGAAATCTCCTCTCTAGACTGCACAGGAGACTCAAGATCTTCCGACGTGTGTCGTTTCAAGCGACGTCGGGAGCCCCTCTCTTCAGCTTTGATTTGTTGTTTTTCGAGCCGACGGTTTTTAGCGGCCTCTTTTTCCTCAAATGCCTGGCGGGCAGCCTGGACTGTGGCTGCACGGGAAATAGGATCGGTGCTAGTTCGAGTTCGGGATCGGAAAACGAAGTCGAGAGACGTCCTAGACATCGGAGATGCAGCACCATCAGTCTCCCGCGAATACCCAAAGGACGGTCGACTGGTCACATTGGTTTGTGAAATACCGGGGAGACGAGTGAAAGAATCATCTTGGATCTGCAATGACAGCCGGGGTAGGGCCATGCCTGAAGAAGTACGGGTTTCCTGGATAGACGAAGGTTCCGACTCGGGGGTTTCATCCAATTCTTCGGTATCATGGCTCAACTCCTCGTAGGACTGGCCCAATGGTGGAGTGTACGCTCGAGGCGTCTGCCGCATGGGATGCACGTACTGTGATCCGGGCTTGCTCGCAGTTGAACCTGAGCCATTTGAGAACTGAGATGTTCCACTGGTAGATCGATTGTGAAGACCAGAAGGTGTCCTCTTGTAAGTCACACCTGCGAGGGTCTCGCTGCGTTGCTCCCGCTCGAAGTTCATGTAAATACCCAACCCCTCTTGGTCAGTGGAGGATCGAGACAGATCGATTGAGGTCGACGGCGCATCGTCCCGGGAGAGTTTCCGCAGAATGGGCTTGATATGGACCTTGGGTTTTATGGATTTGCTTTTGTGAGAGCGAGAGTCAAGCGCTTCGGAGGATATGTTGTGTTCAGAAGCATTCATCGACTGGTGTTCCGAGTTCCACGGCTCTTCGCCGGGTGTGGTATCATGCATGGCCATGCTTGAAGCCATGGAGCTGCGCTTTTTCAGGTTGACGGGGGAATGCGAGTTGTCGGCAACATTGGAAAAGGAGAATTGATCTTGGGAGTTGTTGAGATCTCGAGACGGAAAGATATGATAAGAGGCAGCCCGTCCAGTTTCAATGCCTGGTCTCGCCTTTGTAGGACGCTGGAGCGATCCAGACTCCCCCACTAGTCGGTTTTTCATAACGGGAAAGGCCGACTCACGGGAGTACGAATCGTCGGCGCGCGCCATAGTCGGAACCTCTTCAAGTCACGGCTTTTTAGTAACGAACTGTGTGATGCATGATTGTCAACACCAGCCGAATGAGAACCAGAGTATGGAGAGTTCAGAATTCAAGACCGAGGATGAGTGGGGAAGATTGTGAAAAGAGGAGATCGTAAGAGATCCCAAGTAATAGTAATCAAGAGGGGGCGCGCATCAGCGCATCAGCACATCAGCGGGGAAAGGGAAGACTAAGATAAGCGCTTATGGCGGGAGCGATAAAGGATCTGACATTTGTGGTCAGGGTAGAAAGTTGAAAGAGTAGAAGAGAGAGAGAGAGAGAGAGATAGAAAGGAAGTAAGCAAGTCGTTAGAGAGAGGGGAATAGCAATAGATATAATTCAACAAGAAGAAAAAGGAGACGGCGGTGAAGCCGGAGACAGACGGGATCGAGACCGCATGCGGCTTTGACTTCTCTCTCTCTCTCCTATTTCCCCCTATATTATCCCCTTTCCTCCTATTATTGGATCTTCCAATCCTTCTAGTTCTTCTAGTTTTGTCTAGTTTGATTAGTTTATTTCGATTAGTTCAAATTAGTTCGTTTAGTTTGATTAGTTTGTGTGGTTCGTCTGATCTCATCTTATTTTAATTTATTCCCCCCTATACTCCGTAATCCTATCCACACCCCATCTACACGATATCCGATATCCCAGGTTATACATAGAAAGGTCCTCTGCCCAGTTTATGATTTTCACTACCTTTGTATATACCTAAGTAGACATTAAAAGGACATATGAAAAGAACAGATAAACAATACACACTAGAGGGTTCTTAGATCTAACATCTCTAATTCTCTAATACCATGATAGTACCTTGTAATACAATAACTCCCCTGAAATTATGTTGTACGTAGACGTATTTATACATATCCATACGTATCTATACGGACCGATGCCAAGGATATGCCAAGACCTACAAGCCAAGCCCGTCTGATGATTCCCCCCCACCAAAAGAATGTTTGACACTGTGTTGTACATGGTGGGGTGGACTATTTTGGTCTTTTCTTCTTTCTTCCTTTCCTTTCTTGTCTTCTTCTCTTCTTTTTCTTCCCTTCTTTCTTGCACATACAATATCATCCCCCGATCATTGTACTATTTCTCAACCATGGGTCTGTCTCTGCAGAACCTGGGGTTGTCCCTGTTGATTCTGGTTGCTTTCTCCGGTCAGGCATATGCATTTGGCGCTGGCAATATCGCTTCTCTTTCCCGCCTCGAAGGTCAAAACTGGCGTCATGGAGACATCGAGGATGCCCTTCTGGCTCTCTATATGGCAAGAGTCGCTGGTGGTAAGAAATTCGGCAAGCTAGACGTGAAGCGCGTCTATTTCGGTAATTGGTTACGCGATTACAGCCAAGCAGTCGATGTGGGTACCGTCAAATATGTTAGTGCCGAAGCTATCCGTATCCTGCTCTGGGTGCTAGGCTTCATGAGCTTTGGGTGAGTAGTGAATGTGGAGATCGAATATCGAGGCTGTTGGACATTGCGCTGAGACCTATAAAAGATACGGAACCAAGGAGTTTGAGGTCACGACGGAACGCCTGGGATGCTACCAACCTACGGAGCATATCGATAACCCCTTGGGATACGCCACGGGCGAGGATGCGCGTGACTACGATCGTCGACTGCGTGGCCCCGTCGACGAAGAGCGAGAGCTTTCAGTGGACCCCCGCACCGGTATGGAGTCTGATCCCGTGGTGGTCGATATTGGACTAACCCAACTGGAAACACAGGCTTGAAACATTACATCGCAACGGAGGACGTGGGTATCGACACCTCGGCTGCGTTGATTCGCCGTGTGCTCGGTCGCTCGATTCAGATGGGTCGTCGTTATGGCCAATCCAAGAACAAGGACGACCTATATGAAGCTCTACGATTGTTGGGTACTGGATTGCACTGCCTGGAAGATTATGCTGCCCACTCTAACTACACTGAGCTCAGTCTGATTGAACTGGGAGAGACAGAGGTCTTCCCTCACGTCGGACGTGACACCAAACTGCAGGTTAACGGTGTCGATGACGAAGTCTATCCGATCGTGACTGGTACCTTTGGCGGAGTTGATTTCTTCCATTCCGTACTGGGAGAGTTGTCCGATAAAACAATGCAGTCTGAAATTGAATCCTTGGAGAATGTTGTCGCCCAATCGGAGAACCAGGATTCCTCCGAGAGTTTCTTGCAGACTCTCCTAAGCAAGATCCCCGATGGTCTGCTTGGTGACAGCAGCGACCAGACTGGCCAGATGGATGACTTTAAGTCAAAGGCAGATGATGCCAAGCATGACAGCGAGAACGTCAATCCTCGTGAACCTGAAGAGTGGACACTCTACCTGGACAATGTTCAGAAGCAGATCTACCCGGTCCTCGAGTGGCACGACAACCTGTTGAAACGAATCAATGAGGCCATCGAAAAGATCCCAGTCTTGCCCGAGCTGGTCGAGCAAATTCAGGATCAAATCACCATTTTTGTCTTCTCTATTTTGGCCCCTTATGTTCTTCCCATTATCAAGCAGGTTAAGTCCGAGCTCGAAACCGGTTCATCCGAAGTGATCCAGAGCAGCCGGGAGCAACAGCACATTGTGTTCAACGATGATGACTGCTCAAACCCGACCCACTCAATGCTCTCAAAAGACCACTTCTCAAACATTTTGAATGAGCCCGCTGGTCGTATTGCGTCAGCTGTTGTCAAATGGTCGGTTCCTCAGCTTATGTCATGCTGGGACGATGAGAATGCCGATATCGACCGGACTCTCGACAGAATCATTTCGGGTGTTTTCCATCACCCCGCTCTTCGTGAGTCTGGACGTGACGGAGCTGCCGATATGCGTCAAATCATGTTCTCCACGGTCGAGAAGTGGTGGAGCGAGAAGGATGATGAGGAGCGGGACATCCTCCGCGAGCAGCTGAGCCGCGATGGTGTCCTTGAAGGCAGGAACCATAAAGATGGCGTGCAAGATTGCGGGCACGGATGTGGCAAGCCGCTCGCTCTTCCCAAGTCTCACGGCAGCTCTGGTGAAGGCCAAGGGTCCGGTAGCTCCGGTGGCTCTGGTATTGAGAACCTAGCCTCCGAGGCTGTAGGAGGAGGCGCATTTGGCGGTATACTCGGTGGACTCGTAGGAGGCATGGGCTCTATGCTTCTCAACAACAGCGGTTCGAAGCCTGATAGGGAGAGCCCAGAGCCTCAGAACTATGACAGTGGGAATTCTTACCAGAGTCGACCCCAACATGAGAGCCACGAACAATACGGAGGGAACTCGTTCAGTCAAATGCAGCCCCCTCGCCAAAGTGGATATGGACAGCCAAGCGAACCAGGCTACGGAGGCTACGGTCAGCCCCCGGTTCATCACGAAGAATACCGTCCTCGTCCCGATGGATACGAATACCAGAGCGAAACTGTCTATCAACAGCCACCTGCGCGCCGCGATGAGTACTCTAGCTACGCACCTCCAGCGGAGAACTTCCGCCGCGAGGAGCACCACCAATACCAGTCGGAAAGCCAGGGATACTATCAGGAGCAGACACGGGAGACCTACCAAAGTGGCCAATCCGAATATCAGCGTACAGAGACACACTATGGACACGGAGGCCCGCCTCCCCGTGAGGAATATGGGCAGTAAGTTAACTTGATTATTTGTTATTGGCTAGTCTCTTATATTGACCACAATATACAGGGAGTTCTCGGGGTATGGTAGACCGCAGCCTGGCTACAATGAATTTGAGAATTCTGGCTATAGGCCCCAGGAAGGATATGGTCAGCGAGAGGGCGGTGATGGATACCGCGCCGAGCGACAATATGAGGGCGAGGAGCGCCCCAGGTACCGTTCGGGCTCTCGCAGTGGGGGTAGCGATGAGGAACGTTCTCACCGACACCACCGACACCACCATCATCACCATGAACGGTCTGGTTCGGATTCGGATTAGGTAGCCTTGGCAGTGCCCCCAGATATAGTGTTGGGCTAGTGGAAGATCCTGTCGCAGTGGATGAATGTACAGACATCTACCATTCCTTGACCTCTCCGGGAGCCGGTTGTTCAGTGCGAACAACCTTGTCGCAGTTGAGCAGGCGGAGTGGATCAAGAGCCAATTTCAGCTAGGAATGCAGATATGAGTATCAGTGGTGTGCTTCATGGGCGTAGACAAAGGGTATATTTGGATTTGGGGACAGGAGGGGAAATGAATGAGAATGTATGTGAAAGCTTACCCGGCGCATTGTGTCGACTGTAGTTTCACCTAACTCGTGCTCGAGGTAATCTCGCTTGACGAGACCAACACCGTGCTCCCCGGTGACAGTGCCCTCCATCTCCACAGCACGTTTCACCATGCGGTGCACGACTCCCTCTGCTATAGCCTTCTCACTGTCGCTGAAGAGGATGATCGCTATCGGCTGTTAACGCATGTCGAGTGACCTCTGGGGTATGTCAAATCAAGGCAATAGCTTACCGTGGAAGTTGCCATCTCCAACATGGCCACAGATTCCGGCTAACAGGCCATTCTTGGTCATATCTTCCTTGGTTGCCTCCATGATATCGGGCAACTTGCTCATCGGGACTGCGACATCGGTCGTCCAGACGTGGTCATCCGGGTTCTTTTTCATCGCCATGACACTCCACAGCGCCTGTTTGCGAGCACTCCAGAGTTCTTCCATTTCAGACTTGCCACGGGCAAACTCGAAGGTATTTCCCGAAGTTTTAGACACGATCTTTTGCACCATCCCAATCTGCTCCTTAACCGCATTTGGGGTGCCAGTGAACTTGAAGAATAGGGTGGGGGACTCCTTCCACTGACGGCTGGTAGTCTTGCTGGCATTGATGCATCTCATCTGGATATCATCCAAAATCTCAACGCCAGCGACAGGGATACCAGCCTCCACCACGTTGGTTACACACTCGGCGGCATTCTGAATAGTGCCAAAGCTTGCGACAGCAACATTCTCGCTCTGGGGCTTGACCGTCAGCTTCAAGGTCGCCTCCGTTACCAGACCAAGAGTGCCCTCGCTGCCGATAAACAGCTTAGTCAAGTCATAACCAGCGCTAGACTTCCTCGGCCGCTGCCGAGTCTTGATAATGGTGCCATCGGCAAGGACAACAGTGAGCGACAGCACCCACTCACGCATTGTCCCGTACCGGTAGGCATTAGTTCCCGAGCATCCTGTTCCGACCATACCGCCAATCATCGCACCCGGACCGGGGTCGGGCGGGAAGAAAAGGCCATCCTTGGCAATCTCCTCGTTCAACTCCTCCCATCCAACCGCAGGCTGGACAACAACATCCAGGTCACGCTTGTGGAGCTCCAAGATACGGTCCATGCGACGGAAATCCACGCACACGCCACCTCTCGTAGATGCAAAATGGCCCTCCAAGCTCGTGCCGCCGGAGTACGGGGTGACGGGAATAACGCGCTGGTGACAGACCTTCATGATGCGCGAGACCTCCTCGGTACTTGACGGGTAGAGGATCAAGAAGGGCTTCTCATCCTCTTTCTGCGAATAGGAGGACCAATCGGATCCGGCATGCGATTCCAGGTCGCCACTTGCAGTCGAGACATTTTCCTTGCCCAAAATTTCCACGAAATCAGCCCACGCTGCCTGGAGGTTGGAAGGAGAGACGTTGTGTTTTGGAGCCTCGATCTCAGAGAGGGGGGTCGTAGACGAGGAGGGTAAAGCCGCGGGCTTGATAGATCCGAGGTAGTAAGCACCAGTTGAGAAGAAAACCAAAGCTACGGTGCGATTACAGATTTAGTTAGCCAACGACCTCTCCAGAAGAAAAAGCCAGATTATCTCGGCCATCGCATACCGAAAACCAGGGCGGCAGAGCGACCTGCAGGGGACTGAGTCTGATATTGGGCGAATTTCTCTTGTTCGGCACGCTCGCGCTTCAGACGTTGTTGGGTGCTTTCGTATAGTTGACTCTTGAATGATTGGTTTTCCTTGGCTTGCTTAGCCGAGGATGCAAAATGGCGTAGGAGGCGGGGTGATGGTCGAGTCCGGAGACTACGTGCCCCTAGAGCAAGAGCATTGAAGACCATTGCGGTGTGTAGAAGAAGTGAACCTCTCAAGGCTTTCCAAGCAGAGCTGTCAGGAGCTCTCAGAGAGACCGAGAGAGAGAGAGGTGAGAGGTGGAGGACGGACCGAGTTCCGGGGTCTTGGCATCCGGGCCGATACTTTTTTTTTTTTTTTTTTTCAGCTTTGAAGGGATCTATAGAGACACTATATATAAGTATATAAGTATATAATAGGATATAATAGAATATAATAGTATTTAATAGTATCCTATATGACTATATCCGAGTACTATACTCCGTATATATCTTATATCTCCTAC